>BRXX01000349.1:0-60693 GCA_030267905.1 Triparma verrucosa
CCCTAACCCTAACCCTAACCCTAACCCTAACCCTAACCCTAACCCTAACCCTAACCCTAACCCTAACCCCGCTCTTTACATTAATTCGACATTACACAGCCTAGCAATGCCACAAATCTTTTCATTTTCAAATAATCTAATTTTATGCCTATCGTCCCTACTCATAACCTAACTTTCAGTCCATCAAACCAACAAGCTCCTCCTCGAAATCTTCCAACATGCTTGCACTGTGAACGGCTTTGAAAACCTCCGTTCCGTCTAACCCGCAAAGCTCCCAAATTGATTCTGGTCCGGGTGGGTGTTCTTCCGCAAATGCAGTTAAGTCGTACACCTTTCCGTGAATTCCGATCCAGCAGTCCTCCTTCTCTGTGTGCCTTCCTAATTCTTCTTTCACAATTTTCCTGCTAGCACCTCCTACTCCTCCTTCTCCTACTCCTACTCCTCCTACTCCTCCCACTCCGAAACTATCGTTCTGCTCAACCCCTCCAACTCCAATTCCAATCCCACTAGCAACAACACTACTCTCCCCTTTTCCTCTTACTTCAACCCTCCCTCCGACCCTCCGTCCATAAACTGTGCACTCCAGCAAGCTGTTGCCTCCAAGCCTATTTCCGCCGTGAACTCCGCCCGCAACTTCCCCTGCGGCCCACAGCCCGTCCAGAACCTCCCCGCCTTCCCCTAGCACGTTGCCCTCGGTGTCGATCTTCAGGCCTCCCATGCAGTAATGCAGCACTGGCGTTACTTTTCCGACGAAAAATTTACCAGACTTGACATTTGCCGGGAGATTTCGAAACACTCGCTTCCCGAATTCATCCTCTCCTGCAGCTCCGGAGGCGGCCTTGGCGTAGCTGGAGAACGTCTTCTTCAAGTCTTTCTCGCTAGCACCGCTGCCCATGAGCTTCGCCACGCCCTTCAAACCAATGACTTCCGTGAGTAGCCCCTTGTGCGAATAAAGCTCAACATGCCGACCGGCCTCGACACCGGCCTCCTCTGAGAGCACAAGCCAGATGTCGGGTATTGGAGACGTCTTGTCCCAGACCCCCGTCTCTGCGTACTTGTCATTGTGAAGGAGCATGTGGTGCGTGACGTTGCTTCTTGTTGAAACCTGAGGCGACGTCAACAGCAAGACAAAGATGAGCCAGGTCAGTAGAGGAGGAATATTACGATTAGAAGAGAATATTACGATCAATCAATAGCCCTCCTCCCACACATACGCCCAATTCTAACTCGTCGCTTCGCTCCTCAACCCGACCCTTCTTTCGCTCCTCACCTCGTTGCAGAATCTCTCGCCCTTGGAATTCAAGAGCAAGCCACCCACTCCCCTCATAAGCTCCGCGGCAAGGGTCTTGGTCCCTGCGTCTGGATCACTGGGGTCGACCCAGCCGGTGGGATGAAGTTGGACCTTGTCCATGTCGACAACTGCGGCTCCTAAAGCGGTGGCAGCGGAGATTCCGTCGCCGGTGCTGAAGTCCCCGGCGGTGGCAGGCATCGCCATGAGTTCCGGACGGTGCTGGTCCAAGTACGAGTTCTGACTGCGGTCGGAGGCAAATCCGCCGGTGGCCAAGATGGTCGTCCTGGAGGTCAGCTGCGTAACCTCGTCAGAGCCCTCGGTTTGCACCTTGATTCCCACGATTCTGTCGCTGTCCTCGTCCTTCGTCAGCTCGACCATCCTCGTCTTCAGCAGCACCGTCAGCTGCCCAGACTTTTCGTACTTCTTGACCTCTCGCTGCATTCCGTAGATGATTTCGGCCCCGGCCATGCCGTTGTTGGGGCGGTTGGTGCGCTTGGCAGAGTGCCCTCCGAGCTGAGCGACCTTACTCAGATCGACGCCAACCCTGCGGCGACGAGAGGAAAACAAAGCGAAGCGACGAGTTAGAATAGTGTAAATCTCGTACAACAGCCCAAGCTCGTCCCATTTTCGCTCCTCGCTGTCACTTATTCACCTGTCCTTGAGCCATGCCACCGCCGCCTCGCTTCCGTCAACGAGTACCTGAATAAGGTCTGGCTGCGCCTGCTTCCCCGCGCTCCTCGTCGTATCCTCCTTGAAGAGCTCTCGGCTGTCTCCGAGCGTGTCGTTGAAGGGGCAGCACGCGTTGATTCCAGACGAAGCCTTGGCGGAGTTACCGCCCATCCTCGCCTCCTTCTCCACTAGGGTGACTGTCCCTCCGTTGTCGAGCACGGTGAGGGCCGCGGACAAGCCCGCGAGGCCTGTTCCAACAACGATGCAGTCGGGCTCAGGGGCCGGCTGCGCCGAGGAAGCTGAGAGGGTCCGGATCTGAACCGCCTCAATCAGAAGAAGGAACTGCTTGTCCGAAGCGGAGTAGTGCTTGCAAACGAGCAGCAATGCGGGGTCAAATTTCAGGGCTTGTATTACGAGCTGTATTTCGAGCGCTGGCGAAATCCTGCCGTCTTCGGCAAGCTTCTTGATGGACGCTGCAGACGAGCCGAGAAGCGAAGCGAAGAGTTAGCATAGTAGTGGCGAAAGTGAGTGAATTAGATGTAGTGGTGCCTCACCTATGCAACCGTCCGCCGCCCCCACTTCGTCAAAGCCCGACGACGACTCTGAAGTAGAAGCGGAAGATGACTCGGTCTCATCGCCCCCTTTCCCTTTGCCGCTGCGCGCCACTCTCAGCAGTTCTTCATGCTGGTCCCAGTACATTTGCCCTAACACCTTAATATCCGTGATACTCTCGCTCATCTTCGCAAGTACGCCAACAAACGCCACTACCTCATTCCTCGATATCGCCTCCTCGTATTTATCCTCCGGTAAGAACAACATCTTAAGCGCCGCACCGTACCCTAAGAGACTAAGCTTAGCATGAAGCCTACACTGCTGACACTGCACGCAGTCTACAATCTTGGAGACGTTGTGGAAGACACCTTTGAAATTCTTCTTCAGCGCGTGGCCTGCGGCGTCGTCTGAGAACATGAGGGTCTCGTCGAAGGCGTCGAAGACGCTAGCGCAGTCGTCGAGGATAGCGCTGTCGGCGAGACGGTTCATTAGGGCCTGGGTTTTGAAATCGTCGGTGCTAGAGAGGAAATATAATGTTAGGGCGAATGCTTGTCTTTAATTGGGGATGAAAGGAAACACGGGTTTGGAAATATGTTATTCTCACCTGTTACCAGTGACGTAATTGTACTGCTTCAAGAAAGGCGCGCCTCGGCGGAGCGCCCTCAAAAGCACCACGTAGCTGAAGTGCACGTTCCTCAAGTAGTCAGGGTGGCTGTTGAAAGTCTCCACGAAGAGGGTAGGGTTCGGCTCGTACTTCGTCCTGCGAAGAGTTAGAATCCTGTGGCCGCGCCTGTCTCCAAAAAAAGCTCTGAATTTCGACCTCTCACCTATTCTTCTTCTTACTCGGAGGGTAAAAGTTCCTCGCAACCGATATACTAGTCGAGCTATGCAGTCCACTCAATAGCCTGTAAAGTACCTTCTCCTCATAACACTGTCCCTCTACAACCTGAACGCAGTTTTCATTGTAGATAGCCTCCCAGATGTGAGAACCGTTGTAGTAAGTGTTATGCTCAGGGTTACTTAAAAGGTCAATAACCTGAGAGGTACCCTGTAAAGGCTTACAAACATCAACCCAAAAATTCTCAGAAGCAGGGTCCTCGCAGTCAGAAGAAGCGGGGGAGGAAGAAGGCTGGACGGGGTCAGTCTCGGGAGAGAAGGAGAAGGAAGGTTCGGCCGGCTCGACGGTGCAGAGCTTAGGGGCAGGTTCATCCTCTGGGGCAGCGAAAGGATCAGAAAACGGATCCGAGAACGCGGAACTCAAAGAGTCCTCCTGCAGGAACGAAAAAACATTCCTCATGTCGTTAGAATAATATTGTGGACAAAAAAGGCACGCGCGGTTGAGATGCACTCGATGTGACGGTACTCACCTCGTCCTCTCCACCTCCGGTGCACTCGAATTCTTCGTCTTGGTCCTCTTTCCAGAACTGGCATCCCTATCGAACGAAACGAAGGCGATAGGTGTGTTAGGGATAATGCATGTATGTAGCATTAAAAAATATATATTGGCATTCTCGTTTTTATACACGTTTTTTTAACGTGATACTTATTTGTTCTCTTTTCAGAAACGAGACGCGTTTCTCACCTCCTCCAAGTCAACTTCGAAGAACCTGAAGAATTCCCTCCTCTTCAAACCGTCTAAGATGGAGTGTAGCTGGTTGGAGTTCGCGAGGTCTACGGTTTCCATGGAGCACTGACGAGTGGGGTTTATTGTGAAGGGGGAGGAGGTTGTTGTTGTGGAGGAGGCAGATGTTGCTGTTGTGGCGGAGGTTGAGGATGGGATTGTGGAAGGGATTGCGGATGGGTTCGAGGGGGAGGGAGGGAAGAAAGGAACATTTGGTGGGGTTTGATCGGCACAGTTTTCAAGGCAGTCACCGGAGAGGAAGGAGTCAGGTATGGGCGGTGGTATTGTCTGCATTGTTTGTGTGCGGTGACAGGTCGTCGCTGAGTGAGTCGTATGAAGTATGAAGGACTGTACAGTAAACTGTACAGTTTACTGTATGCAAGACTGAGCAGCTATTTGGCGCTGCCACTTGGCACGGAGATGAGCAGTAAGTCGAGCTGCTGCAGCTGCTGCTTGCTGACATTCTGACGCTGACATTCATTACACTTCTCTCACTCACCTCTGCAAAGCTCTGTGTTGTCGTAAAAATAGTTATAATCGTAGCAATAAGCAGCAACTTTAAGGGCAACTTTACGGTATACTTTAAGGACAGCATCGGATTGAATTGCAAAATGGGTGCCTTAACCTGATTATTTCAGGTTAAAATACAATAATACGGTAGATAAACGATTTTTATTATTATTAATCCGATATAATATCGTATAAACAACGACGGTAATCGAAAGATGAGTAATAATGGAACGTTTTAAACGTTTTAAATTGATGGGAATGAAATGCCCTTTTTTCCCAGTCACCTCCTTTCTCTTAATCCAATAACATACAATCGTAGCTCAATCGTAGCTCAATCGTAGCTCGATCGTCGTCGATCATTTTTAACGAGTCGTCGTACCTGCGTCTTCGTTCATATCACATCGTATAATAAGCAGTGCAGTGCTGCAGCTGCTGCTAAAAAAGTACAGTAGTATGCCCGCCTCTTTGTCCTCCGTCCCCTTCCTCTTCCTGCTGTCGCTGCAGCTGCTCCTCCTCCTTCTTGTCCTTCTTGTCCCTGTAGAGGTTAGCTCTTTCCTTCCTTCCCTTGACTCCGTTTCCTCTTTCACTCCCTTTAAGCCTCCCACAAGGAGGCCTCCCTCAAGGAGGCCTCCCTTTGAGCCTCCCAAAAGAGGTCCTCCCACAAGGAGGCCTCCCTTAATTCTCTCAAGTGTCCCCGTCCTCACATCAGAATCCTTAGAAAGTACCTTATCCATCGAACCTCCTAAATATTTAGTCCTCACCGCATCAGCTATATGGTGTGGACCTTGTCAGATGTTAGGACCTCAACTTGTTAATGCTAAGGAAATTCTAGATGAGAAGGTAAGAGACAAGCGATAAGACGTGAAAGAGAGTGCTTCAAGAGATCGTTTCACTTTACAAAATTACACCCTAACGATCCTCCCTCTCAACATTTATCAGCACCCTGAAAGTCCCGTAACGTTCTACAAGTTCGACACAGACGATGACGAGGTAATAGCGTCGAGGCTGAATATAGGAGGTCTGCCAAGTATTATGTTCATGAAGGATGGGGTGGAGGTGAAGAGGTTGGAGGGGGCTTTTCCGTCGGAGGAGCTGGTGGGGGAGGCGGAGAGGTGCTTTGGGCTCTTGGATTAAAATGAGAAATGTAGTTACTAATGTTAAATGAATGAATTTATTTTTTCTATTTATCCCACCATCCCACTTGCACAGAAGCAAAATATTTCTACATTGACTCCCCGATAACTGATCAGTTCTCTTGCAGTACGCTCGGCTACCTCGGATGTCCTAAAACGTCCCCCTTCGCTTGCTCCTTGCAACTCCTCCCCTTCACCTTAACATCGATCATCAACCCTCTTTTAAAAGATCATGGATCGAATTCAAAACGTACGGAAGAACCTAATCTAACCCACACGGCTCAAAATCGGTGGGCTACTGCCACCATCCACCCACGGCAGTATCGGC
Organism: Triparma verrucosa; assembly: GCA_030267905.1. NCBI lineage: Eukaryota > Bolidophyceae > Parmales > Triparmaceae > Triparma > Triparma verrucosa. The sequence goes on from BRXX01000349.1 coordinate 6,105, forward strand.
GACTCCTTTGCTTTCCTTCCAATTAGCTCTGATTCTGTTCCTTTTGGTGGGGCCGACGTCGTGAATCTCACCGCGTCCTCGCCCGCCGCCGCCTCAGCCGCCGCCCCCTCCTCCTCCTCCTCCGCCGCCGCCGCGCCCCACGGCGGGGAAGACCTGCACACGTGGGCGTGCACACGTGTGCACGCGTACGTGAACCCTTGGGTCCAAAAATTCGTGTGTGCGATGTGCTCGACGCCCAGGGCGCGCTAATTTTGTTGCACGCCTCTGAAATAAAATGACAGCAGGCACAACTTTTTTGGATTGAAAAAAAGAGGAAGAGTGGAACTGAAAATAGACCGTAAGAGGAAGAGGAAGAGGAGGCACACCACGGACAGAAATAACACGCTGCCGATCACCGCGGCAGCGGCGACGTCTCATCAGTCCAGGTCCAGGTCGTCGTCGACGGGGAGGGAGCCGCCGGTCCCCTGCTCACGCTCTGTTGCCCAGCGCACGACGTCGACGTGGTTGCCCCTGTTCGCCTCCGCGATCACGCCGTCCATTGAGCAACCGTGCAAGACGGCGAAGTGGACCGCCTCGAGTCGCCCGTTCGCTGCGGCAGTTTTCGCGGCGAGGGGGTGGCACTCGACTCCGCGCGCGATCGCCCAGCGCAGCACATCCGCATGGCCCTGGCTGGCAGCAAAGAGCGTGATCTGGTTGCTCAGCTCGCAACCGTGCTCGGCGGCCCATCGCAGGACGCGGAGCTGCCCCAACTGCGCTGCATACTCGCAGACCTGCAGGCACGTCTGCGAGTCCCACTCCGCGCCGTTCGCCCTGGCCCACTCCGCCGCGTCGACATGCCCGCCGGTCAAAGCAGCCCTGAGGACGCCCTTCATCGACGCGCCGTGGGAGAAGGCGCAGCGGGCCGCCTCGAGATGCCCGTTCCTCACGGCATCCTGCGCGGCTCTGGGGTGGCACGCGCACCCGTGCGCGAGCGCCCAGCGCAGAACGTCCAAATGGCCGCGGTGGGCGGCAAAAAGCGTAACGTAGCCATTTGTCGGACAACCGTGCTCGACGGCCCACTGCAGGACGCGCAGGTGCCCCCCCTGCGCTGCAAAGGCGCAGGTCTGATCGTCCCACGGTGCGCCGTTTTCCCGGGCCCACTGCAACACTTCGAGGTGGCCTTCCTTGGCAGCCTCGTAGCAGGCCTGACCGTCCCAGGGCACCTCTTTCTCCTCCCTGAGCCAGCGCAGCAGCTCGATATTGCCGCCGCGCGCCGCCGCCGCGCAGAGTCCCTTGTGGAGCGGACAGCCCTCCTCCGCGACCCACTTCAGCGCCTCGAGGTGTCCGCCGACAGCCGCGGCGGAGGCCGCGCCGCCCCATTCGTCGGGGCAACCCTGCGCGCGCACCCATTTCAGCATCTCGACATCGCCGTTCGCGGCCACCGCGTGCAGCGTGCTCGGCTCCTCCGGATAGGCGTCGTAATAATTGCCCGACGGGAACACCCAAAACCCCTCCGAGAGCGCCCACTCCGCCAGCTCCCGCCGGGACAGCACGTGCTCGCTGCTTGGAAAGAGCGGTTTCCCCCCCCACCTCAGCTTCGCTTCGCGCTCGTCGCCGCATTTACACCAGTAATGCCAGCCCGCACGGAACAATTTGAGCCAGTGCTGGCAGACGCGCGAGGCGGCCCAGCGGTCATCATGCGGAACGCAGCACAGAATGCTCCGCAGCATCGCGTCGTCACCGAAAACGGCTTCCAACGTGGACACGCCGTCGGAGGAGGGCAGCGCGGCTCCAAGATCCGCGAGGGAGTCCATCGGATCCTAGGAGTTCGTTCTGGCCCTAGTTCCCTTCTGGCCCAGCCAGTCTAACAATTTCTGAGTGCCGAGCCAGCACAACTTTAGTCAAACCGACCCTACCAACCACACAATGATGGCAGTCCCAATGAGAACCTTGTAAGAATTCCTGGACCGTTGTTTCAAAAAATAAATCCCCCTGCTCGTCCTTCCAATAAACCATTTTCCTCCTCCACCCCCACCCCATCGATGACATCCTTCCTCCGTCGCCTCTTCACCAAGGCAAAATCGGAAGAGGAAGAACCCCCCCTCCCTGTCCGCAGGCACACTCGAACCTTCCACCTCCAGGACTTCGAAGTTCTCCAAACAATAGGAAACGGTACCTTCGGCCGCGTTCGGTTGGCGAAGCTTTTCGGAGAGGAGAACGAGTGCTATGCGCTGAAGGCGATGAAGAAGACTGAGATTGTTAGGTTGAAACAATTTAAACATATTTTATCAGGTGAGACCTTCTCGGGGGAAGCCGAAACAACTCCCTAGTCTGCGGTCGAAACATCGTATCCGACGAAACGTCTAACATACGCCCCGCTTCGTTTCCTTGGCGTTCATCGCATGGCGTCTTCTCAGAAATTAATGTCATGTCTGTGATCAATCACCCGTTTATTGTTGACATGGTCGGCCACTTCCAAGACGAGTCGCGGTTGTATATAGTCCTTGAATATGTCCAGGGCGGAGGTAAGGATAAGTTTTATAATCACTAATAGACCAATGACTAACCATCCAACCAAACCAAACACACAACACACAAACGCAATCACAATAAAGAGCTCTTTACACTGCTGAGAAAGGAGGGGGCCTTCGGTGTGCAGGCTGTGATATTCTACACTTGTGAAATAGTGCTAGCAATAAGTTACTTACACCAGTTGAAAATAGGTGAGACATTATTGGTACGAAATCCTAACCCGCTCCCACATAATGGCTAACCTCCTCTGCAACCCTCTGTCACATAGTGTACCGCGACCTCAAACCAGAAAACGTCCTCTTAACACCTGACGGGCATGTGAAATTGATTGACTTTGGACTCTCTAAAATGATATCAGACAGAACGTGGACGCTCTGCGGGACTGCCGAATACCTAGCTCCTGAGATGATAAATAATGTTGGACATGGACTGTCTGTAGACTGGTGGGCCCTCGGAGGTGAGCGAGCGTAAGAGTAGCAGCAGAGAAGCGACGAGTTGAATGTTTAAGGGACGAGAAATCAAATTCACAAATCCACTAACCAACCCACCCACCCCAGTCTTAATATATGAAATGCTGGCCGGCCACCCTCCCTTCTACGGTGATACTCCTTTCGAGACGTACAGGAAGATCACTGATGGGAAAGTTAAATTCGAAAGGTACGTCGCTTCACTCCTCGATCATTCCGCCACCATTCACCCCCCTCCTTTTTCTAATTCGTCGCTTCGCTCCTCATCTCGCTGCAGCACCTTCGACCCCCATTCAAGGGACTTGGTAACGCGCCTGCTGACAAAGGACCGAAGGAAGCGCCTCGGTTGCGGCAAGCTCGCCCACAAGGAGGTGACTTCGCACAGATTTTTGAAGGGCGTGGATTTTCCCGCGGTCCTCAAGAAGCAAGCCCAAGTGCCGTACTTGATGGGTTCGAAGGGCATAGACGACACAAATAATTTTCAATCCTACCCAGATAGTTACGAGGACGACGCAATACCTTTGACTGGAGAGGACAGAGAGAAATTCAGAGAGTTTTTGAACTTTTGAAAGAACACGAACATAAACCAATGAACAATCTAACGAAAAAAATCAATAACGGGTATGCTTCTTCTTTTTATTCTTTTCTTTTTTATTGCGGTTTTATTTAGACTTCTAGCGAGGGCAGTAGTAAACAATCCCTTCACTTTTTCTTGCCCCTCTTGCCCTTCGTCTTCGTCTTGCTCACGACCTGCTTAGCTTCCCTCTTTTTGGCGCTCTTGAGGCTCTTCGAAGATACTTTCTTCCTCCCCGGGGTGTTCCCTCCGGCGTTGGCGGCCACCATGATGGCCAGTTGTGTCTCGGGGGAGACGGGCAAGGGATTCTTGCGGGGCCTTCCCGGTCCGCGCTTGGGGGTGTCGGCACTGGGCGAAATTCTGCCTGTGGTGGAATTAGTAGGAGAAGGGGGCAGGGGCTTGAGGACCTCCGTCAGCACGCTATTTTCGCCCTTGAATCTGCAACGAGCGAAGCGACGAATTAGAAAAGGGTTGGGAGAAAAATGTAGTAGCACTCAGTTTGAATTGTGGTGTAGCTCGGTCTTCGCAATTTTGCTTCGTTCTCACCTGCATATTTTCATTGTAAAGGGCCTCGAGGCATTCTGAAGCTGGGCCTTGACCCCCGGAAGCCAATCCCCCGGGGCCTCGTTGGCAATCTGCGATACAGCAATATATTAGAACGTGCGCTAAGACTCCCCTGCCCCACCTTCCCTTCAAGCTTATTAAATGTTATTAAATATTATTACTCACCTCCACAATAACATCCCCCTTCTCAAGCCCTAAGGCGTCACCCTCCCCACCACTACTAGGCGTCTCCGAGACGACCACCATCTGCTTGGAGCGGACGCGGATGACTATGCCCAGGCTGCTGTGCTTCGTGGTGCACGTCTTTTCTAAAATCTCAAAGTTCTCCCCCTTCAGGTTCTCAATAATCCACTCATCGCTCAGGCCGTTCCTGGCAGGTTGCTGCCACTGCTCCACTGCCTGCTGCACCTGCTGCAAGTTGTGGTCCAACTCCATCGCATCCGTTTGCACTTCCTGCTCATCCTGCACTACCTGCTCCACCTGCTCCACCTCGCCGTTTGAGGAGCTCCTGGCAGTATCATCAACGTCCTGCAACGGGCGTCAGATTTTTAGAACAAGGATTTATGAAGACCAAGGCATTCGGGGTTGATCGGGGTTGATTATAGTTAGAAATAGTAAATTGGGAAGAGGAGCGGTGGGATCATTGACCAATAGTTGCATCCCGGCCCTCAAAATAGTAATTCAGCGCGATATTGGCATTTTTACCAAGCGACAGTGAGCGAACGGTATCGACCCAAACCGTCTTCCATCCCTTACCTTTTCCTGTGCCTTCTTGCGGCCGAAGCCCAAGGCATTCCTAATTGTTCCAAAGATTCCCATAACTTGTGACGACGATGGGGTTAGATTCTGAAGTAATGAGCTGCTTCCCGCTGCTGTAGGCCCGAGAAATGAAAAATAATAATTGTATGCATATTCCTGAAAAGTATTCCAAGAGCCTCCTCCGCGATCGCGCCATCTCGCACCTTTCCGAGTGTCTCCTGGCCCACATTCTACTGCTGGCAACCTGAACCTGAAACTCTGAACGTGGCTTAGACCTATCTGTTTTTTACCTCTCGTTAACAGTTTCGAGCAGCACATGGTCTACGTAATCGTGGTGAACCACCGCCACAAGACGGCGAATAAGACCCTGGTTCAGGGAGACGATGAGCTCCTCTCGTGCCTGAACGAGCGGCTGGGAAAGACAAGGGAGTTCACTGACCCGGTGACGGGAGCGAGGAAGCTGCAGATAGAGGACGAACCGCTTTACAATGTGTTCAACCACATGGAGGTTGCGGGCTGGAGTTTGATCAACGGGTTCAGCGCGGGAACTGCCGAGCAGTACATATTTCACCACAAGCGTTTAGCTTCGGGTTCGACCGTCGCAATGTCAGTGGCGCCGCCGCCTCCAGCAGAGACAGAAAAAGCATAGCACAGAAGCAGACATTTTTATTGCAAAAACCGGCAGCCGGTTCCGTTGTAGTAGTTGGTATTAGTTTTTTTTAGTTCATTCCATTAGCCTCGCCTCTCGTCTCGCCACCACGTTCCGTTTCATATTCCAATTTTTAACCCTCAAAGCAACAAGTACCCTAAAAAATTCCTAGAAACTGTTGTCACGGGTCTTCCTGTCGGCGTCCGTGTAGAGCCTGGGGTGGATGCACATGGCCTGCAACTCCTGAAACAGGAGCTTGGCCGCGTAGGGGATGTCCACCTGGCAGATGTCCGGCGGCTTGTTAACGCAGGTGCTGGAGTGGCACTTGAACTTCTGGTTCTTCATGTCCTGGTGCGCGAAGCAGCCGCAGATCTCGCACAGGTGGACCCTGTACATGTCTGAGCTGCAGAAGAAGCGGTCTCGGATGAAATTGGCGCAACCGTGGGTGATCAAACAATCGCGCTCCATCTCTCCCATCCTCAAACCCCCATCCCTACCCCTACCCTCCAGCGGCTGCCTCGTGAGCATAGCGGTGGGGCCCCTGGCGCGGCTGTGCACCTTGTCGTCGACCAAGTGCTTAAGGCGCTGGTAGAACGTGGGCCCGATGAAGACACGGGCGCACAAAGGCTTGCCGGTGTGGCCCTGGTACAGGGCCTCATTGCCCTCCTTCTGGTACCCCATGCTGTGGAGCCTCTTGGAAATCTGGTCGACGGTGACATCGGTGAAAGGGGTGGCGTCTCCCTCGACTCCCTGGAAGACGCAGACCTTGCCCAGCAGACACTCGACGAGCTGGGCGATGGTCATTCTACTGGGGATAGCGTGCGGGTTGACGATGATGTCCGGCACCACGCCCTCTGCCGTGAAGGGCATGTCCTCCTGTCTATACGTCATCCCGATGGTTCCCTTCTGCCCGTGCCTACTGGCGAACTTATCGCCGATCTGCGGAGTACGGACGTTGCGGATCCTGACCTTCGTGAACCTGAAGCCGTCGCTGGTGGTCGAAAGGAGCACCTGGTCGACGATGCCGTTCTCAGTAGACTTCATTGCGGTGCTGCAATCCCTCTTGGTCTTTTGGGACATGGCCTGCCCGACCTGCGCCTCCTTGGGAGCGGTCTTTCCGATCAAAATGTCGGTTCCGCTCACCCTCGTCCCGGGCTGCACGAGACCGTCGTCGTCCAGCTTGGCGTAGTCTCCCGCCTTCATCTTGTCCACCAGATCGTGGGTTGGCCTCTCGAACCTCTCGGAGGTCAGGCCTGACCCTCCACTCCCCCCCTTCTCCTCGTCGACGTAGCAGCGGAAGTAACTGCTCCTAAACAGGCCGCGGTCAATGGCACTCTGGTTCATAATCAGCGAATCCTGCGGGGGGAAGAGACGAAACGAATGAAGCGACGAGTTAGAATAAAGTAGCGATTAAAGCGAGAAAGTGACGGTGAGAAAATCAAAAATGAATATATAACTCACCTCCTGGTTGTAGCCGGTGTAAATCATAATGGCGACGATGCAGTTGACGCCAGAGGGGAGCTCCCTGAAGTGCAAGAACTCCATCGCTCGGGTGGTGCAGAGGGGCTTCTGGGGGTAGTGCAGTACGTGGGCCATGGTGTCCATCCTGACCTGGAAGTTGGAGGCGTAAATTCCCATCGCCTGCTTTCCCATTGCTGACTGGTAAGTGTTACGGGGGGACTGGTTGTGGTCGGGGAAGGGGATGATGGAGGCGCAGATGCCGAGGATCATCGAGGGGTGGATCTCGCAGTGGGTGTAGGTGGAGGAGTACGACTCCCCGGGCGTCAGGTCCTTGGGGTCCATGGCGACCATCGCCGTCTCCTCCTCTTCGGTGTCGATGTACTCGACGAGGCCGTTGTGCAGCAGCATCATGAACGTCATTTTGTTTTCGGGTCCGTCCTCCTCGGTCAGCTGGAGGCGGTTGATGTGCGACTTCTCGATCGCCAGCTTGCAGCCGTCCTTGACGATGTAGAGGGGCCTGCAGATTCTGCCTGCGTCGGTGTAGATACGAAGTTCGGATTCGCCGATATCTCGTACAATCGAGACTTCGGAGTCGATATCCATTGACCTCCTACTGCCGCGCAGCGTGTTGACGAGCTTCTCCGGGTCCTCGTGGACTCCAATCCAAGCTCCGTTGACGAAAATGTTGCAAGTGCTCTGGTCGGCGATGACCTTGGGACTGGTGAGATCGTCCAAATTCAAGGTTCCAAACTCCTCGAGAGTCTCGAGGATGATCGCCTGCGGGCTGCCGGTGGAGACGTATGCCATGAGGGCGAGGTTCTTCACGAGTCCTACAGCCTGCCCCTCGGGCGTCTCGGCGGGGCACACCATTCCCCAGTGCGTGTTGTGGAGCTGCCTGGGCTTGGCCTGCTTTCCGCTCCTCGCGAGAGGAGTGTTGCACCTTCGCAGGTGCGACAGGGTACTGGCGTAAGTGAGCCTGTTGAGGACCTGGCTCACTCCGGCCTTGCTTGGGTTCGCCCTGTCTCCCCAGTTGCCCGTGGCGAGGCAGTACTTGAGGCCCCCCGTGATGTGAGTGGAGCGGATCGCCGACTCGATATTGAAGTACTTGTTCTCGTCCAGGCACCTCTGGAGCTGCGACCGGACATCCTTCTCGAGCTTCCTGAGCAGCGTCCTGAAGAGGCCGCCGAGGAGGGGCCCCGCGAGGTCCAGCCTCTTCTTCCCGAAGTGGTCCCTGTCGTCCTCGTCGCTCCTTCCCAACCTGCACATTAGCAATTTGTGCACCGCGTACCCCAGGAAAAACACTTTCCTAGTCTCGCACCTCTCCCCCACGCCAACGTGTGGCAGCACTTCGCTCCTGAGCAAGTCCCTAGCGTACGCAATACGCTCCTCGGCTATAATGTCCTTGGCGCTGCCTCTCTTGCCTATGAAGTCGAGGGCGACCTCCTGCTTCTGTATGACAAAGGCCTCCTCGAGACTGGGCCTGAAGAGGTCCATCATCTGCAGCGAGTGTGAAGATTGGGTCAGATGGAGGATTTTATGAGGAGCGAAGCGACTAGCTGCATGTGTCATATCATATTGGAGAGCGATGGGCTACAACAACAAATTGGAGTGCTCCTCGGTGGCTGCAGTATCTGATCCAATCGCCACACTCGCTTCGACGCTGCAGCCACCTCGTCGCTTCGCTCCTTGCAGCTTCTCACCTCTCCGTCCTCGAGGTCGTAGACCACGTGCTCAATAATTGATCTGTCATCGTTCCTTCCCAACGCCCTAAATATGATCACCACGGGAATGTCCGAGCGGATGTAGGGCATGGTGGCGCGGATCTGGTTGCCCTCGATGGCCCCTCGCCCGGCCTTGTTGTACATTTGGAGGTAGAGGGTCGAGGTCGGGCGGGTGCTGTTCTCGACCTGACTTCTCGTCTCGACCGTCCAGCTATACTTGTGAGGCTGCTTCTTCTTGAACGCGTACACGTGGTTATTACTCATGCGCTCGTGCGCCACTATGACCTTCTCGGAGCCGTTAATTACGAAGTAGCCGCCCTGGTCGTAAATGCACTCGCCCAGCTCACAGAGCTCGAGGTCGTTCTTGTCCGCCAAGACGCAGAACTGAGACCTGAGCATGATAGGAACGTACCCCATGAAAACCTTCTGGCAGTCCTCCATCTTCTCCGGCTCGCCGAAGTCATTCTGGTCCTCCCGGTTGGGGTCGAGCTCTGAGATGTCGTATGTGTTGAGGAGGATGTCGCAGTATAGGGGGGCGGAGTAGGTGAGGTTTCGCAAACGGGCCTCATGGGGGAAAATGTTGCAGGCGCTCGAGTCTTTCTCCACGGACACCGGCTTGGACAGGTACACCTGGCCGAACTTGACCTCGTACATCTTGTTCGCCGCCTCCTCGCCCCTCTCCTTGTCGTAGCCGACGGTGTGCTGCATCTTGGGCCGAACCCTAATGGCGCCTGTATCGTCCACCAACTCCTGCATGGTATTCTGAATGAACTCGTCGAAGGAATCGAGCTGCTGGCGCACGAGACCCTTCTCCTCGAAATACGAGCTGCGGGAGGAAAGGGGTTTTAGGAAAAGGGTTTTAGGAGGGTTTTAGGGGGCGGGTAAGTCAGAGCTGGGACCGGGCGTGATCGGGGTTCATGGAGGGAGCAGGAATGTGGCTTTAATGAAGGATTTTCAGTAATCAAGAGTAGACGATAGGGGAGTTACGACCTTGTTTGTCACTCTCGTAATACGTTTTGCTGCTAATTACGCGAATAAAGGCAGATTTATCCTCATCGTAGTAGCGGGGACGGTCCGCCGCTCACGGGTCAAATAAGTACAGCCCTGTGCCTCCAACACGCAGCCACGTACCTGATGACTGCCCATGAGTCCTCCTGTGTGACCACGTCGTAGTCCTCTTCGTCCATGGGTGGGGGTGGAGTCTGGCGCGCAGTGATGAATCCGGACAAGTGGGTCCTGGGAAACCACTTTTTCCACCTCAAAAGTTTCACCCCTCTTCTCTCAATATGCGGATTCATTTACCGCTCGTCCTGTTCGTGGCGCTTCTTTCGATGACACCGGAGGCCCTCGCAAAGTCACGGCGGCCGGCCGCAAATGCAAGACGAGGAAATCCCCGCGGCGCTGCCCGTGACATCGGGAGAAGTCGTCGGCCTGCCACAGGCCACTCTCCCGCCAGTAAGAGGCGCCAGCCTGCTAGTTACGACAGCGACGGAGACGAATACGGTAGTGACGGCGGAGATGACGAGGAATCCTATGAGGTTCCTGAGGAAGGAGAGACAGAGGTGGGTAGTGTGTGTGTGGGAGTAGTTGCGCTTAGTGTCGTCGAGCGCTTAGTGTCGTCGAGCGCTTAGTGTCGGCGATCAGTAAAGCTGTTCTAACCCTTGTCGCACGCAGGCCTACAGTGACGAAGAAGACGACTACGATGAGCCTCCTCGCCGCGGCCCGCCCTCTCGCTCCCGCGCTCCGCCTTCTCGTGCTCCCCGCCGGGGGAGCGCTCCTCCTCAATCCCGTCGGGCCCCGCCCTCTCGCTCCCGCAGCGCGGCTTCGCCCTCCCGCCGGGGCGCCCCGCCTCGCGGCCGCGGAGGCCGCCCTCCCCCGAGGAGGCAGCAGCAGCAGTCTCAGATTGGCCCGTACGTCGGCAAGGCCGCCAGCCACGCCTCAGCCTTTGCGACTCGTGGGATTGCCGCGCTGAGGTCGTCCGTCCCCGAGATCAAGGCCAAGGCCGAGGCGGGCATGGAGGCGGTCCAGGGGGTCGGAGGCAAGTACATTAGGGAGGTGAAGGGCATGATGAGCAGCGAGCTGGAGCAGGTGAGCGACAAAAAATGTAGCGAATTTAATTGCGAGGAGCGAGGAGCGAAGATCGAAGCGACTTGCTGAGAACCTGTTCATATTTTTTATTCTAACTTGTCGCTTAAATCTCGAAAGGTTTTGCTCAAGTCCACGAGGCCGGACGATACGGCCGTGAAGCCCAAGCATGTGGAGCGCCTGGTGGGCGTGACTTACCAGATCTCCGGCCAGTACGACCTGTACGACCCCATCCTGCGCAAGCTTTGGGCGAAGATGGCCGAGCTCGACTGGCGCACCACCACGAAGGCCCTCTACGTGCTGCACAGGTTCTCCGCCGACGGCAGCCCCGACCACGCCGCCGCGCTCAAGGCCAGGCTGAGGGAGCTCCGCCGGACGCGGGATCAGAAGAGGAAGGAGAAATATTTCAACAGCAAGTTGCTGCTCACAGTCGCCGGGGCCGACGGCACCGACATCGCCCCGTTCAAGGCCTTCCTTGCCAGGTATGCGCACTACGTTCTGCTGCGCGCCCAGTGCTTCGGAGGGGCCTTCGGGGAAATTTCCGGTGGAGGGAGTCGCCGAAGCCGCTCCAGCGCCGCCTCCATTGTTTCTGGAGGCCTCCGCCCCGAGCACCTAGAGGCAGCCAAGATGATTCTAGCGGCGGGCGGCAAGTGTGCCCTGAAGAAGGGAGAAGGTGAGAAGATTTTAGAAGAGAGGGAAGCGAGACCGAAGAAAGCGAGGCGACCGAGAACCGAGCTATTGAACTCTAACGAGCGAGCCCGTCACTTTTATTACAGACTGCGACATCACCGCATCCTGTGTCGAGAGGGTCGTCAACGACATGAAGAGCCTCACAGGCGCCGTGGGGAAGGCCATCGAAAGGGCCGTCAAGAACGGAGGCGAGGGGCTGTCCTCCGCCGACAAAAAGCTAGTCTCGCAGTGGTGCACTTTCTACGAGACGGACTTGTGCCCCAAGGCGAAGGAGATGCTGAAGGAGAGTCAGAGCACTTTAGACAGGTACGGCTTGTTCGTGCAGGGAAGGGTCGGCGGTGCCAGCAAGGAGGCTATTAGGATAGGGAAGGAGTTGGGGGAGGAGGTTGGGGGGGAGGGAGGAGACGAGGGAGAGGAGGAGGGGGGGGGAGATGGACAGGAGGAGAAGGAGGAGGGAGAGGAGAAGAGGGAGGAGGAGGAGGAGGAGGAGGAGGAGGGAGGAGAAGAGGAAGAGGAAGAGGTGAGACATTTTAAGGATAAAGGAGGTAGATCTGTATCTAACCTATTCTATTTTAATTTCACGCTCGCTGCAGGAGGAGGGAGAGAAAGAAGAGACCGATGGCGACGATGAGGAGGAGGAACAAGACGGGGAGGACGGGGAGGGAGGAGGAGGAGAGGAGGAGGACGATGAGGAGGAATACGAGTATGACGACGAAGAGTATTAAATGCAGTGTAGTATGAGTAGTTTGATTGAGTGTAGGAGTGGTTTGGAGAGGGAAGTGGAGGGATTATTTGACGTTCAGAAGGTGTTTCTATTATTATATATTTTCTATTTTTGAGATTGTCGTTTATCATTGCATTGATTGTGTGGATTATATGGATTGTATTGCATGTGCGTGTAGTCAAAGCATCCCTTTCTCAGCATGGATGAGCATATAAAGGGTCGTTCCTGTCACCACCGTCACTATAACAGTTATGATATACACAGGAAGCATGGTGGGCGGCGCAGGAGGGTCGCCAATCGTGTCGATTAGGAGGTTCGATAGGTGTACGATTTGAGTGATGATATGGTCACCGAAACTGCCAACAACACTGCCACTGGCACTGCCACTGGCACTGGCTGCGGCAGCGGCTGAGGCTGTCACTGCCAAAGAAAAACGGGCGTAGTACGCAGCGTACCAAAGGCTGAAATAGAAGATCGCCATATTAGGGGCCACGTACAGCGTTGCGCCCACTCTGCTAAGGTAGGGCGATGTCGTGTTCGGCGTCGGACGAGCGTAAATTTCAGTCAGAGGAGGCTGAGATTTGGGAGGGAGGCGTCCTCGTGGCTTGTTTTTACGCGGAGGCATCTTGGGCTTCTGAAGGGCTTGTGAAGGAGGAGGCCTGGCTTTGGAAGGCTGGTGGCAGACGCAGTGGCGCTAAAACTGCCTGGTTGGCCCTGGGAACGCGCACTTGATCGCGATGGGGATTTGAGAGGCTAAGGGGAAAATTTGAGGAAAGTTGAACCGAACCACTGAAATATTACAAACGTGAGTTTCTTGAATGTAATTTACATTGCTAGTCGTGAAAATCGCCCAAATGTCGCGTAGGAATGTGGTTTTCCTGATTACGGTTGTAAGAAGCGTTTAAAGTCGAAATTTCGAATTTGGGCCATGGACGCTGAACGGGGCGGAGCTCTCCTACCTCCCAATAGCGACATGCCGACGGTTAGGGTGATCCGACCACTTTTGCTAACTCTTCGGAACCTCACAAATCCAGGGCACAGGACACAGGGACGCAGCAAGTAGCTCCAAACAACAAAACAACAAGACAACGAATCAAGGACTCATGGCAGCAGAAGGAATGAAGGAGGTCGAGCTCCAGAGCGGAGGGGATCAGCCAGAGGCGACCGAGATCAAGCCGACCGGGGAGGGCGGCGAGGAAGACGAGCTGGAGGAGTGCGAGGAAATGCCCGACGATCCGGACATGGACCCGCTCGAATACACCGTCCGCAAGGTCCTGCCCATCCCCAAGAAGTACTTCTGGGAGTCCGACCGCGACCCCGACAACCTCAGCTTCAGGACCAAGCTGTGGCACAGGAGCGTGGCGGTCCTCGGCAAGATGCTGTACGTGGCGGAGTACGCCGGGGAGGTCATCGCCCACGTCTTCGGCCTCAACGAGTCCAGGTACCAGTACGTCATGGACAACATGACCAAGGAGGATTGGGAGAAGGCCCACAAGGTCAACGAAGAGCGGGAGGCGGAGTGGGAGCAGTTTAGAGCGCAGCAGGAAGTAGAGAAGGAGACGGGTATCAAGAGCAATGCTTTGTGATTGATTGTGACTGTGTGAGCGACAGCAGCGTGACTTTACTGGACTTTACTGGACTGGACTGGACTGGATGAAATGGTGTTAATATGATGTTTTTATATTGAAAAAAAGGGGTAGTGGTGATTGTTTTTGTTTTCGGAGTTTTATTTAGAGCGTGTTGATGGTGTTGCCACTGGAATCGAAGCTGAAGGCCTCGTCTGAGTTTGGGCTGGTTACGGAGGAGGATTCTTCCTCGCTTGGGGTTGTGGGTCGGAAGATGGCGGGTTTTATGATGTACTCGTAGAGGACAAAGAGGCCGAGGATGATATAGTTCATTTCCATGACTTGTATCAACCCTTGCAGGAAATCGCTGAGTTTTGAGCCATCCTCATCTGAGAGAGCGTACATGACCAGCGCCTCAATTGAGAAAGTAGAAAAGAGAGCGAACTGCAGCCCTTCGATCCTGCCCATGTTGAGATTCATCACGTCGCTCCAAGTCAGAGTTCTATCGCTAGGCAGCATGGGAGGGATAACGTGGGTCAAAATCCAACTTGTGCCTAAGAAAACTGATACCCAGTAAGTGAGTTGAGAAGGATTTCCACAGCTCTCAAAATACCCCAAACCGTCAATTTTGGCATCAGGGGTTGAGTCCATGATGCAGCGGAGTGACTCGGTGCTGATGTAGAGTATCGGAATGAGGATGCCAGGAAGGGACTTGAACAGCGCCGTGATTGCCGCTCCGAGCTTACGATCAGAGAGATTCAAGTAGAGTTTAATTCCGCCAAGGCAGCATGGTGGAGATATCAACGCATAAACACACGCCGCGATCAAAGGACCCATCAACCCTAAGGCATATGCTCGAATGGCATAATAAGCTCCCGGCGACAACGAACAGAGTCCAATAAACAGCTTCTCTTTCCTGCTCCCGAAGTTCCTTGGATTTCCAAAGGCAGTCGCCAATGAGCAGACCACGCCAAACCACTCAAATATCTTAGACGCAAGTACCAACCTCATATTACCGTTTATAAGCGAACCCAAAGCAAGCCCATGCGGCACCAGCGCCCCCACACCAAACACTATCCTCCACCTCCTCACAAATTTCCCCATCTGAACATCCTCAGATGCAGTTATTGAGCTGGGCGAGGAACTCGTCTCTTTCAGGCCCCTCACTTCCACCTTGACCTGCTGGATTTTCTCTCCCTGCTGATCAACCTTTTCCTCAAGCGCCCTCTGCGATTCAGCAGCGTCGGCCTTGACCTGCTCAACCTCCTGCTTAAGCTCCTTCTTCAATTCAGCTGCTTCGGCTTTGACCTGCTCCAAGGTCCTTGTCAGCTTTTCAGTAGCGCGGTCTTGCGCCTGGAATTGTCGAGTAAGGGTAAGAACTTGTTCGAATGTGGGCAAGTTTTCAGACATCGTGGCGTCCGCTGTTGTGGATTTGTCAGGCAGAAAAGGAAAGTTCGGGTTCGACAGTTGAGGAAATTTTGGATGTTCTGGTTTTCAACAAATAAGCCTTCGTTAGATCTATTTTTGATATTTTCGCTTCTAGGTGTTATGATTAGTGTGTGCCGGTAATGAAATTTGCGAGGATACGCTGCAACGTGATTTTCGAGCGATTTCAGTGTTTAGGCTGTTCCAAACATTTTCTTGGTAAGGTTTGGTCATATTATTCACTCTGAGACCTCTAAGAGGAATAATATGTCATTAAAAAAGACAAAAAAGGTATTTGAAGTTGGTATCAAAAATTTCATCAAATAGGCTCAGATATGGCCAAGAAGCGTTCTCTGAGATAACTAGAGGTACTCAGTATTTCAAATATGGAACTTATTAGGTCTAATATATTTCAATCATGAAAATCTATTTTGAAAATCGGCTAAGATGAACTTTTTTTCTGACAGTTCAAAACAGTAAAAGTTCATTGAGAGGTCTTAAAGTGAATAATATGAACAAAAGTGACCACAAAAATACCTCAGTCTTGAGATAAATTTCTCTGGAAAATTTGCGATCATCAAATCCATCGTTAGTTTTGTTCCTAGCCCAGTCCTCTTAGTTGAACGCCTTGCTTGAGTCTTAGGGTCATTCCTCAATAAGCCTATTGAGCGCCCAGAAGACATTTATCACACAAAATGATGAAGGTCGCCTTGCTAATCTTCCTCCTCCTCTCCAAAGTGTGCGCCTTCAGACTTGCCCCTCTCCGACCCCATGCCCAACCTCAAACCCGACCCTCTCGGTACACCTTTCCTCCATCTCCCAAAACCTTCTCAAACAACGACCACCTAGGCCTCCCAAAATCAAAATCAAAACCAATTTCGAACCTTGACATCATCACTCAAGCACAAGCACAAGCAAAGCAAGCCGCTGTCGCGACCCTAACCACCAACCTCATAACCCTGGCGGCCTCCCCCGCCTCTGCCACCGCGGCCAGCATTCCGCTCTCTACCGGCGCGTTCGACCCATCCACTTTCAAGCCCGTCTGCTCTGCCAGCGATGGGTTCTATCGGGTCTTGCAGGGCAGTGCGCAGACGGTGATTGGGCCCGAAAACTACGTTGAGTACGGCCCGCTGATCGCCGGCGGCCTGCTGCGCATCCGCCTGGAGCTGTGCGTTGTTGAGTCGTTCTTCAATGAGGCTGTGGTTCCGTTCATCAAGCAGAATGGGGTATCTTGGATTTTGCCCCTCCACGAGACGGTTGAAACGTTTGTGGCCGGTACGATCTTCGCCCTCGCCACTACGTTCATCATGGTCGGCAGCACGAAGCTCATCACTGTTGTGGTGACCTACGCCGACCTCTTCGTGGGCGGGCCGTGCCGCCTTCTCGGCAACTTCTTCTTCGACAGGGCTCAGAACAAACCCGTGACTTTTGATGTGGGGTTGGGTCCCTTCCAGACGCGACTTATCGGTCCGCAGATGAGCAAAGAGGAGAAAGAGAGGGCGGTCCTGAAGAGGAAGGGCCTCGTGAAGGACGACGACAGTATTTTTGCGGTGGATTTGAGCAAGGTCGACTCGTCCAAGTTGCCTGTCGTTTTCCTTTCTGGCCTTGTGAAGGGCACTGGCGACTTCAGTCTTTTTGTGAGGGAGACCACGGAGTCCCTGGACCTCTTCGTGGGCCGCTACCTGGTTCTTCTTGCTACCTCCTACATTGGTCTGAAGTTCGTGCATTTCAAATTGCTCCCGGACCTTTTCCCTTTTTAAGTTCAAAAACATTCATTCTATGATAATAATAATTCATTCTCCCACAAATCACAACTTCTCCTGCTCATCCTTCCATGCATCCCACTTCTCCTCTGTCAGGGAAATCGTCCACGCGATCTTGTCCACCACCCCAAATTCGTCCAACGACTGCAACCGGTCTCTCAGCCTCTCCCCCGAGTAAGCAAGGAGCGTAGGCTGCCTCATCAAGACCGCCTTGATCGCTTCGTCGGTCCTGAAGTAATCCACCAGCACATCCAATTTACCTTGGACGTTTGCTCTCCCCAGATTAAGTATGTTAGGACACCCCACGACGATCGATTTCGTCGCATCCTCTGCTCGAGTTAGAATTGCGTTAGCGGTGAAGTGATACGAAAGTGTGCTCATTACTCCGCTCACCTCCAAATCTCCTCGTCAGCACCCGCATCTTCTCCCGAAGCGTGCTGATGGCCAACGAGAACACCACTGGGTTCTGGACTAGAATCTTCTTGACGCTGTCCATCGGAATTCCATGCTCCTCGTTGAAATACGTCACCACCTCCTCCATCTTCTCCAACCCGTTGCTGACGACCGTCGGCCGCTTAATGAGAACCTTCGCGACCTCTCTATTCGCTAAATTCACCCTCTCCTTCAAGAACGAGACAAGGTCCGAGACCCCCTCGACGCTGTAGTCTAGGTACAGGGGGTATTTGAGAATAATTATGTCCGCATGTCCCTCGCTGATTTCGTCCAGCAGCTCAACCTTCGGAATGATGTTTTCGGGGAGAGAGTAGAGCAGTATTCTAGGATTTTGGGTGACGATTTGACTCAGATCTACGTCATCCAGGTCCAACGTAAGTCTGAGCCAGGCCACTTTGTCCTGAAGGGATCCCGGCAGGCCGCCCCTTCCCTACAAGGGGTTTGCGTTTATTTGCGTTAGTGGGAGGGACTCTGACGAGTACTCTGACGAGTACTCTGACGAGTATTCTGAAGAGTATCCTGACTCGTCGCTTCACTCACCTCCTCCTCCCACAAATCACCCTCGACGCTCAAGGTCATGAGCTGGGGATTTTCCAAAATTTTCTCCCTCTTCATGCCCACCTCCTCGAAAAAGTCGACCTTGACGTTCAAGTTGGAGGCGGAGTAGCAGAGGATCGAAGGGTATGAGAGGATCATTTTCTTCAGGGATTCTTTCGTCACGCCGAGCCGGTCATGAAGGAGCTTCACCGTGCTTTCCAAGTTCTTCTCACTCAGTTGCAGGACAGACGGCTGAGTCTTGACCATCTTTTTCAGGTCCTATGTATTGTGTGTGAGTGTGTGTGTTGCCCGAGAGGGTGATATTGTGAGTGAGTGAAAACAATGCGGCCCAGAACAAGCCGATTACCTTTCCACTTACCTCCTCGTCGAAGTCTAACACATTCACAAACCAATCTAACTTATCCCCCAGCTTCGCCCGCGACAAACCCAAAACCCCGCCCCCCAACCACGTTAAACGCCACAAATCAGACTCAGATAAGTCCAACCTGTCACGCAGGTAAAAGTAGGACATCTGATTGAGCGGCTGCTCGCTGTTCTCGCTTTTTACATCGCTTTTTACATAATCCCCTCCCACTGCCCCTCCCACTGCCGCGTAGTTATCCACCAATTTGCTCAAATCGAAGCCCCCCATCAAGTCTGCGTCGTCAAAGAGGTCAGGGTTGGCCTCTCCAAAAGCGTTTTCGGGCTGCGCTGCAGCTGAAGTAGGAATTTCCCGATTAAAGGTTGTTCGGTGGTATTGCGGTATGAACGGCGATACTGTTCTTGAGCGGAACAGAAATAGCAGCAGCAGTATTGCCATTCGTGTTTGCTCCAGCCGCCGCATTTTTGATCGCGCTTCAAAGCATTTTTGCACGGATTTTCAGTGATTTTGGCTCATCATTTCAAAACCCCTTTTCATCTTTCCACGTTACACTTACCGCCTTTAAAGCGCAACACAATCAACTATATACTAAACTGCTCCGCATTACACCACTAAACCTACAACTGACTCATTAAATTGATTTATTTCCACTTACAAGTGAACCTCTCATAACGGCCACCCACTCCCATTTACCATCACCTCAGAGGGAACGCTCCGTACCCTTCCTTCGAAACAACAACTTCAACATGTCCTTCAACATTTACGTAGACCCACCGATGAATTCGGGTAGCACCGTTGCCAACGGCCACCCCACAAACCCAACAATCCCAAATACGCGAGCGCCCCTAAAGTACATCCAGAACCAGCAGCAACAGCAGCACAACTTGGCTACGCCGTTGGCCAAACCCTTCAATCCCAGCCATCCTAAGAGCAGCACGAAATTGACTCCTCACATGGAAGCTATGATGACGAGTAAGATCAACAATAAAAACAAGAAGCACAGGTGAGAAGAACGTGTCTCTCAACTCCAGTCTCCTCGCTGAGAAGACGCGTTTAAAACGCGAGAAAATAGATTTCCGTCTCGGTGACCTGTTTCTAACGCCGACAACCGAAAACAAACTTCCACCTCTCCCCCCCCTTCGCTCGTCACAGCAGAAAGCTGAGCGGGATTTTCAACCCCCCCAATCCCCCTACGCCTGCGACACCTGCGGCTACACAAAAGGCGACACCTGCGGACAACAACGCCACGCATCGTGCGCAACCACAGCCACAGTCGATTCAGCACCAACAGATGACGCCGCAGCAGTTCCAGCCCCAGCATCCGAACCGGCAGCCGCAGTTCCAGAATCCTCACCACCGCCCCCTCCCTCAACGCCGGCAGCAGCCCAACCCTAACAATTTTCATCCTCATCCGCAGCAGCACCAGAGCTTCTACCGTCACCACGCCCCCCAGCATCCCCCGCCTGCTCACTTCCTACCCCCCCAAATGCACCCGACATTCCACCAGAACCTGAACCAGCCCATAATAATAAAGTTGCAGAGTCAGCCGTCGAACCTCTCGCCCTTCACTAAAGCATATTGGTCTAATAACATCAGACAGAACGAGGAGATTAAAAAGTCGTTGGAGGGAGGTGAGAACTACAAACATGGTGTATACAATGGAGTGTTCCTCGGAATGATAATAGGCGATCAAAGGGTTCTCGGATGTGTTGGAGATTTTGCCGCGTAATTCTCAGGCCTCAGCTTCGCTTGGTTCTCACGGTTGCAGAAATCTAACCCAACCTTCACGTTCATTCAGTGTACGAAGAGATTAAAAACAAGTACATGCCGCCAACAAAATAAACGAGAAAATACAACAAATCTTTGATAAAAATTCTTTTCCCCGCTGAGCCTTAGCATCCCTTTCATCTCCTTTCTCTCTCCCTCTCTCTCTCTCCAACAGCTACTGCTTCTCCTACGCAATTCCCATCGCCTTCAAGAGCAGGCTCTTGATCTCCTTCTTCCTCTCGGTCATGTCGACTCCGAATTTCTCACCGCATGCGGTGACGGTGATGTTGACAGTCAAGCTGGTAATGTCGTTTTCGGCGATGTAGGTGTTGACCCATTTTTTCACTGCCCCTTTGGAGGGCGGCTTGGGAGTCTTGGCCTTCTTGACCTTTTTCTTCGGAGAGTCCCCGTAAGCATCGTCATCATTGTCCTCCTCCTCCTCCTCCTCCTCCTCCTCCTCTTCCTCCTCCTCCTCCTCCTCTTCTTCTTCTTCCTCCTCCTCCACCTCAGCCTTCTTCACCTTCTTCGCCGACTTCTTCTTCTTCTTAGGCGCCGCTTTCTTGACGGAGACACTCTTCCTCTTCTTGGATTCGGGCGTAGAGGGGCACATCAACCATTCGACGAAACGCCAAGTGAGAGACTCCTTGTCGACATCGCCGGTCTTACTCGACCTGTCAACCGCGAAGCAGTCCATGGCCTCCTTAATGAAGCTAGCGCTCTGCTTGAACAGCTTTGTCGCCATCTGTAAATTTTAATTTGCACAAAGCGTTAGTTGGAAAGTTAGAATTGGGGTGGAACTCACACTTCAACTTTTCTTTTCTTTTCTCATCACAGCATCTCACCTTCTCCTTAATCTCCTCCAACTCATCCTTGTCCTCGGTAACAACTCCCGACCACTTGCGGATGTTCTTCTTGATCTCGGTCTTCTTTCCTGCGCGGTTGAACAGCACCGTGTGCACAGTTTTGCAGATGTCGTGATCGGACTTTAGCTTGTCGAACCTGGAAAAGAGGAAGGAAAAGGGTTAGACGTATGCGTATTTTACCTACGCTCCGAGAGGCAGTTAAGGTCGTCCAGTTTCTAACCACTTACCCAACCATGGCCTCTTCGATCGAGCCTGCGACGAGTGCAGAGTGGAGAGGAGCAGCAAGCGAAGGGAGTGTGAAAATTGGGATTAGACGCCGGAGTTCCGTATAACGAGCGGAATTTTAAAACGTTCCCAAGCGAAGCGACAACGTGTTTCCAGTTCAGTTCTTCGCTTCAATTCTCGCCGCCGCTTCGCTCATTGAAGGACACTCACCCACTTCCACGCCGCGACCAGTTTTGATCTCAAAGGCGGCCTTCTCCTTCACCTCTTCCTTGTACTGGTCGACGGCCTTTCGCACGCGGCCGGTCTTCGAGACAGTGGTTGTCGCGGGAGACGCCGCAGGGGCCTCTTCAGTTGAGGGACTGGCGAGGGCAGGGGTCTCGGAGCGCACCTCCTTTGACGGGGACGACGCAGCAATGACAGGAGCTGTATCGGTCATATTTGGAGCTCGATGTGCTTCACGTCGCTATTGTTTGCTTTGCCGAACGAGTAGAAATATTTTGTGTCGGAAAGGACGCGCAAATGAAGGATAAAATGATAATGTAGATTCCAGACCAACATAGTGGAGGGAGAATAACCCTAACTCGATTCCTCACTTCCCCGACCGGCGCTATGTCTACCGACGACCCCGAGCAGAACTGGATCGAAGGTGAGCTCGAAAATCAAACGAGGAGGGTCATAAGGCGACTACAGATCCTCATTTTCGCGCTTCACTTTTCGTCCTTAAGCGGCGACAATGCCTTACCTGTGAATACCCGTTCATGTCATATCTGACGCCCGCTGTCGTCTCCGCCACGCAGGCCAAAAGCTCGAGAAGGAGATGGACAGGCTCAAAAAGAAGGAAGGCAAACTCTCGGGTTCGGAGCTCCAGCAGTGCCGCGCCAACATTAAGGCGAAGCGCCTCAAGCTACTCGGCATAGCCTCCGCCCTGATAATGAAGTCGCCCCAATTCTCGCACATAAATTCAGTCACCACCATCATGTGGAGGAAGTGCTTTTACGATTACATCAGCACGCAGAGGAGCAAGAGCAAGCAACCCGAGGGTCTGGCGACTTACAAGAAGACCCTGAGTGAGAGCATCCAATTCTACAATTACGTGATTGAAAAACTTGAGGAGAAGCTGAAGTCTAGCGGCCCCAACTCCAACGACTCTCAACGGTCCTCTCTCGGTCAATCCGTTGACTCCGTTCCGTCCCTCTCCCCCGCTCCCATCTCGCCCTGCTCCTTGTGCCTCCACCGTCTCTACATAAGGTGAGGGCGAAGCGAACGACGTTACGTTAATGATCGACGACAGCTGCATCTAACCCGATCCTCACGCTCGCAGTCTCGGCGACCTCTGTCGCTACACTGGCGGTTTATCATCTCCTCCCGACTTCTCCTCCTCCGAAGACGCGTACATTGCTTCCATCAAGCACCTTCCCATTTCCGGGAACTCCTATAACCAGCTTGGTGTCATTCACCAGCTCAAGGGAACCTACCTGAACGCTCTGTTTTACTACGCTTTGGCGACGAATGTGCCCGAGAAATTCGAGACCGCGGCCAACAACTTCAAGAGGTGCTGGCAGTCGAGCGTCAAGAAGAACGTTCAAAAGGTGAACACCGGGAGGTACATTCTCTCGAGGTTCATTACCTTCGCGGGGCGATTCGTTTGCACCAACGAGGAAGACTCGTACGACTCGACTGTAGACGTGGAAGAGGTGAGAAGTTGCTAATACTGTCCGAGGGAGCGAAGCGAGCACCAAGCGAAGCGACCAAGCCTTGAGCAGAGGGTGGGAATGCTTTAGAGCTTTCGCCGCTTCTTGTAGCTGCCTGTAACTGGCCTCCACACTTTCGTCGTTACGCAATTCTAACACTTCGCTCGTCGCAGACCGAACTTAAGGAGTTCTTCAGCAGGGCTGTGAGGGAGCTCATGTTCAGCGAGGGCGTCTTGACGAAGGTCCTGACGTTAAGCATCCACGTTCTGTCGTGCGATGAGGACCGGTTCGGGAACTTCTTCCGGAACTTCCTGCTCCAGATGGCAGTAGGCGTCAACAACAGCGTCTCGAAAATCGTCAAGGTTAAGGAAGGAAAGAACCTTAACCCTACCGCCAGGAAGAGCAAGATTATCAAGTTCCTCCCTACATTTTGGGTGGCCCTGTGGTACTTTAAGGGGTGCGAGGAGGGTTGCAGGGGGGAGGAGCGGGTCAAGGGATTCGAGGAGGAGGATTGGAACGTCCTATGCACGCTCTTCAATGGCCTTAAGTCCTTGGATTTGCACCAGGGCAGTGGAATATCGAAAACGTACGTCAAGGAGTTGTTCGAACTGAGGGCGTACGAGCCGCTGGCGGCCTGGAAGGAGGCGCAGCTCGCCATGCACGCCGTGAAGCCCTGCGAGGACGACGAAGCGAACACGAGGCGCGTCAAGAGTGTGCTCGAGTTTGCGGACTGGGCTGTTCAGAAAGGCTTCGTGTCGAAGGTGAGCGTGAGGAGCTGAGAATGTGTTAGGATCATACGATGTCTGCGTCTAACTCGTGGACGACAAATCTTTATGCAGGACGAGGCCGGAGATTATGCCTATAATCCAGGCGGGGCTGGGGCGAGGGGCTCCCAGCCGCGTTTCGTCTACACTGCGGAGTCGAAGATGGAGGTGGAGAACGGGGGGGAGACCGAGATTGTGACTGAGATGGTAAAGTTGGGAGAGGAGGGAGAGGCAGGAGAAGAGGGAGAGGACGAGGACGAGGACGAAGAGGAGCACATTGTTTTCAAACCTGACAATGACGACGTAGGCGGAGGCGAAGGCACTGGTGGAGGTGGAGGTAGAGGTGAAGACGAAGGAGACGTGGAATCCTTCGGAGCTAACGACGATGACGATGACGACACTCGAACCACCGGAAACCTCAACTTTAACAATGAGGAAGAAATTGCTGGAGTTCCGCTCATAGTACCATCCATTGGCGGATCCGTCCCACCCCCTCCAGGCTTCAGCCCCGTCGCCCCTCCCCCCGGCCTCTTCAAGCCCCCCAACACCAACACCTCAAGCTCCGTCTCAACCCTCCCCCTCCCTCCTCCCCCCCTCCCCTCCCTCCCCCCCCCAGCCTCCTCCCCCCTCCCCTCCCCCCTCCCCCCCAACCCCTTCCACCCCGCCACCAAAAACCCCTTCCACATCCCCGAAAACGGCCTAAAACGCGACTTCAACAACCTCGACCTAGACAACACAGAGAACAACGCAGCGGCCACGAGGGGCCCCAACAAAAGGAAGGAAATACCGAACACAAAAAATCCGTTCGTCGCCAAGGGTATATGGTGAAGATTAAAAAACTTCCGATAGTTATTTTCAAAGTAAAAAAAATGCTCATGGTTCTATGTAATCATATTATCTTCATCGTAATAAAACCTCGCTACGGTGGCTGCGTCAATTTCTTCGACTTCCTCACGTTAAGACGGTACTGTCTCCGTTCCTTCTCCTCCCATTTTCTTGAGTGGAACTTGAAGCCAGCATTGAAACCGTGGACCTGGACGAGGTGCTGGGTTCGGTTGAAGTTGTAGGGGAAGGTCTCGGGGCAGGAAGGGACGAGGCAGCGGAAGGAAGGAGCATGGAAAGGGTTGTGAAGCTCGTTTATGTGTAGGTTGAGGAGGTGGGAGGAGGGGAGGCGACGGGAACATTGAGTGCAGGTGAAGAGGTTGGAGGCGGTGGGGTTTGTGTAGTGGGGAGAGTTTGTGTAATTATCTGAAGCGGCGGGGTGAGGGAGCTGGTGGAGGGGGAGATTCATGTTGGTGATAGTAAGTGGAGAGAGACGAGGGAGGGACAAAGGAAGGGAACTTAGAACTCCTGGTGTAGTTGTAGCTGTAGCTGTAGCTGCAGCTATACTGGAGGAGGAGGAGTGGTGGAGTGGAGGAGTAGGCAGAGACTCATGTTCCATCCGGTGTTGAGCCATATCGCCCTGATCATCGGACATTTCCATATGAAATGTTAAATGAAGTGCCCTGCCCTGAACTTCAGGGAGTTCGAAGAAGAAGAAATGGATGTCTAAAACTATGGAACACGCGAGCGATGAAAGGTTTCGTTGTCGATGGCAATGTCGTTGCACTTGTTATTTGTTGTTTTAGATCAAAGTAGACCCCGCTCGCACCGCTGCTCAGCAACTCTGGACCTTTTAAGCGAATACAAAAATGGGCAAATCGTCGGAAAACTCTTTCTCTAATATATATATTTGATTAAGCTTTCCTAACCCGAACTGCTGTGCTTTCAGCAATAAAATCATATTAGAACCTCGTTAAACATTCTAATATAACTAAAGTCCGCATTTAAAGCCAAACTTGTCCACCTCCTCCTCTTATGAGTCATATTCCGGACCGCGGCTCCTTCCTCCTCCTCCTCATTCTCCTTGCGTCAATACATTCGAACCAGTCCTTTCTGTCCCAGCATATCTTCATAAAGCCTACTCTTTTGCCCTCCGTTTCCTCTTCAACCGAGAAAACCAATACCAGATTGCTCAGCAGCCGACCCGGGGGGCTCCTGGATGTTCCGTCTCTGTCCCTCTCGGACCTCAACGACAGCGACCGTGCCCTCCTGGAAGCTTTCCGCTCCCAGAATCTCAACGACGACGACGCGTCCTCCATTGACAGCATGGAGCTGCTGCCCACCGGGTCCGGCCTCCCTCCTCTCCCCTCCACTTACAACTCAGAGTATTTGAGCTTCATCTTCGACAAGCGCCCTCTCCTCGCCCTGAAGCGTTCCGTCCAAATATTCCAGCAGCTGAACGGCGTGCTCCTCGGGCTCGTGGCCTCCTTCCTAAAGGGCGAGCTCGACACCCCCTCCGCTCAGGCCGCCAACGCCGCGAACCTTCGAACAACCCTGACGAAACTTGGCCCCTTCTTCATCAAGGCTGGCCAGGCCCTCTCCATCCGCCCCGACGTCCTCCCCCCCCCCGCCATGATCGAGATGCAGCGCCTCTGTGACAAGGTCCCCAGCTACTCCAGCGACATGGCTTTCGGAATCTTCCAAGAGGAGCTCGGAAAATCAGTCCAAGAAGCTTACAAGTCCATATCGGCCGAGCCAGTAGCGGCAGCGAGCTTGGGGCAGGTCTACAAGGCAGTCACGTGGGAGGGGGAGGAGGTGGCGGTGAAAGTTCAGAGGCCGGGAGTTTTAGAAACCGTCAGCCTCGACTTGTACCTCGTAAGGAAATTCGGGGGGGTGGTGAATGCTCTGGGGTTGAACAGGTAAGAAACAAGTTGTGTGATTGTTCTAATTTTCCACCACCACTGCACTGCTACTCAACTCTAACTCTCGCTTCGCTCCTCGACGCTCGCAGCGGCCTCGACGTCGTCGGCCTCCTCGACGAATTCGCCTTCCGCTTCTACGACGAGCTCGACTACCTGAAGGAAATGTCCAACGGCGACAGGATCTACGAGCAGTTCAAGAACGTCGACAACGTAAAAATACCGAAGAACTACCCCGCCCTGACCTCCAGACGCGTCCACACGGCCGAGTGGTGCAACGGCGAGAAGCTATCCCAGTCTAAATCCGACGACGTCGGCGCCCTCGTGAACCTCGGCGTGATAGTATACCTGCAAATGCTCCTCGAGAACGGCTTCTTCCACGCAGACCCTCACCCAGGGAACATGCTTAGGGGGGACAACGGCGAGCTCGTGATCCTGGACTTCGGACTCATGACCGACGTGTCAGAGAACGCTAGGCTGGGGATGGTCGAAGCGATTGTGCACCTGCTCAACAGGGACTACGAACTTATTGGAGGGGACTTCGTCAATCTGGAGTTCATAAGGTGAGCATAAAACGTTGTGGCTAGTCGAACCTCAACCAATTCTAACTCATTAATCTCTTCGCTCGTCGCTTCCCTCGTCGCAGCCCCGAGACCGACACGACGCCAATCGTGCCCGCGCTGAAGAAGGTCTTCGACGCCGCGCTCAGCGGAGGAGGCGCCAAGAGCATAAACTTTCAAGAGGTCTCTGCCGACCTGGCCGAAATAACGTTCGAGTACGACTTCAAGCTCCCGCCCTACTTCGCTTTGATCATTCGGGCCATCGCCGTCCTTGAGGGCATCGCGTTGGTCGGGAACCCCGAGTTCGCAATAATCGACGAGGCGTTCCCGTGGATAGCGAAGAAGCTCCTGAGCGGAAGCGATGAGGTAAGAAGCTGTAAGATGCGGCCACTTCACTTCGCTACTTTGTTCTAACTCGTCGCTTCGCTCCTCGGCTCGCTCTGGCTCATCACAGAGGGTGAAGGAATCCCTCCGCTACCTCGTGTACGGGAAGGAGGGGATATTCGACGCCGACAGGTTGATCGACGTGCTGGTGGCGTTCGAGAAGTACGCGAGCATCAAGACCGGGGACGGGACGGCGTTCAAGCAGGACGGCGTCAGGGGGGGCAGGGACATGGCTGACAAGGCTGGCTCCGTCCGGGGAACAAAGGCCGTAGAGTTCGACGGCGGCAAGGTGGCGCTGAGCGAGGCGGCGGCGCCCTCAGATGCCGCGGGGAAGGAGGCCCTGAAGTTCTTCTTCTCCGAGGACGGGGACTTCTTCAGGACCTTCATGCTGGATGAGATCGCGAACTCAGTAGACGCTCTCTCCAGGGACGCGCTGTTCACCATCGGGAAGTCGTTCGGGCTGTCATCAGACGTGAAGAGCCCCATGGGCGGGCTGCTGCTCCCCGGAGTCGGCCTCCTCAGATCGTTCAACCCGCCCTTGAACCAAAAGGACAAGAAGAACGTCGCAGAGGTGCAGAAGCTCCTCAGCTTCCTGAGAGGGAGGGGGACAGGGGACGGTGGAAGCGGAGGCGGCTTCGGCGAAATTATTCCCGTCCTGAACGAATTCAGGAGCGAGACGAGGGACTTCTTCGTGCAGGTCATGCTGAGGTTGACAGAGAAGAGGATTGCACGTGGGCTGAACTACTTGTCATCTTCATCTTCATCATCATCGTCATCGTCGGCGGTTGTCAAGTAGTTAAGAATGAAATTTGATTGAATAAATAGTGTACCCGGGTTTTTAATATAACGTGTATTTAATCTTGTATGTTAGGGGTAGGGTTCCCATCTTGTATGTGTGTTTGTCAATGAGAACAAATCTTTCGATTTACTTTTTGTCGGAGCCTTGCCCAACGACATTGTTTCCCAAGGCGTGTCTTCCCCCTTCTTCTTCTTCTTCTTCTTCTGGTGCGTGTTTCCCTCTCTCAATCTTGTACCCTTCACTCGTGTCAATGTTTTTTCACTCGACAATTTGACACTTATTTCGTTCAATTGGTCAAGTTTACACAAGGTCTTACTTCGCTAACCACTGCCTCTCTTTTACTTTTACTCTCTTCTCTGCCCTCTCTTAATATCTCATTACCCCCTCCACTCCCACATTTGCAGGGTTATCACTCCTTGTCGGCGAGCTCTTGTTTGAGTCTTTCAATCTCATCCATGAGTGCCTGCATCTCCTGATTGTCTCCTCCGTCGCTAGTTTGTCCCGAGCTCGTGTTGTTGCTTGTCGCAGTGGAACCCTGGATGGCCGCGGCGGAGCCGAAGAGAATGAGGTAGAACTTGGGGACGAAAATGAGCAACATAACGCCAACGTCGTTCATGAAAACAATGCCGGTGCGCATGAAGTAGTTGGATGTAGGGTTGTCGTAGACCATGATGAGCATGGGAAGTCCAAGAGCCATGATCTATAAGTGAAATGGAGGGAAGGACAGGGGAGAGGGTTGGGAAAGGAAAAAAAATAAATTAAAGTGTCATAACCTAACAACGGTAATACCGCACACCACGACCATTCAACTATCTCACTAAGACACTAAACTCACCTGCAGGTTCGAGACCATGGCCATGAAAACGTATTTTCCCTCGGCAAAGGTGGTGCCGACATTCCTGGACTTGTAGCACATGTAGTTACCGTAGACGAGGACCGAGAAATGCAAGGCCAGGATGAGGGCACCGTAGAGCCAGGGATTCTCCGCAGTGCACATGCCGACGCTCTCGAGAACGTTGCCCTGGGAGTCGACGGTCTTGGGGACGCGCTCCCACTTGAGGGCGGCCTTCTCGTCGGAGCTCCAAAGGGCGAGGAGAACGACGTCGAGCAGGAGAAGCGCCACGATGGGCTTCATCATATCGATCCAAGTGATGGTCACCTTCGACAGCCTCTTGTTGCCGAAGATCTTGGCGATACGGGTGATCTTAGCGAAAAGGGCGGCGAAGGAGAATGTAAAGCCCAGGGAGTACAAAGTAGGTTGCAACATGCAGTTGACGTCGTCAGCCTGCGCGATGGGGAAGGGTGATACACATTTAGTTGTTTCGGTTATGAGTCGCCTCCCCAACTCCCCAACCCCTCACCTTGCTGTAGTCACCTCCATCGTTTTCGCCGAACGCGAGGATGGCACTCGTCGAAACGCAGCACCCAACCAGCACCATAATGAGGAACATGGGTTGGCTCGACCTGACGACCCTATGCTTCTGGTACTTGAAGGTCAAAGCTGCGAAGGTGGCGGCGATACCGTAGTTTAGGAAGACGAGGAATTGACCAGTGGTGATCAGGCCGTCACTGAGCAGGTTCAACATCTCCTCAGGCTTCACAACGTCAGCAGGCGGGGTGGTTAGGCCGCTGGCGTAAATGAACGGCGCGTCGGGGTCGTTGTCCACGAAGCCGTTGGCGGCGGTCCACTTGCCCATCTTCCTGGACGTGCAAGATTCGCTGGCAGGACAGCTAAAGTTCTCGAGGACGAAGTTGGCAGAAGCAGGGTCGCGGCTTCCGGACGCGAGGAAAAAGGCGTTGTTCGTGAGGGAGTTAAAGTTGAGCTGGGTGATTTTTTGGAACAAGGCGTTCCCGTCGAAGTTCCCGTCAAATGTTCCCCCCGCTGCAGCATATTTACAAGACCCGAGACCGAGCGCCATGACAGCGTCGTACGCGTACGTGGCCACGTCGTCCGGCGCGTTGTCCGCGAAAAATGTGCTGCCAAGAACCGACATGTCGGTGCCCTCGGGGTGCCAGCCTCCAGCGGCACCGGAGGCGAGATTTGCGGCGTGGCCAGCGTCGGCGACGTAGTCGAAGAAAACTGACTCCGCATAAGTTTTGAGGTCAGCGTCGCTGTCAAAGGCCGCCCAATCTGTCAGAAATTTGTCGAAGTTGGGGTTACCCTCCAATCCGCCGATAGCGCTGAGGCGCCCAATTCCGTTTGCCATGCGTTTGTCGTTGTTGTTGGCGTTCTCAATGACGTTCGCGGTCATGACACCGTCGCCGACGACCCAGAAGTAGTCATCGCCGATCTATTAGAGTTGTTAATATTTCGAGGGTGTGGGTGGTTGAGGGAGTGTTAGGTTAGGGTTACCGTGATACATTATTGATGGCAGTATGTGTTCAGTGTGAGTTGGTTTGGTTGCGGGTGACGAGCAGCAAACAGCGAGCGAACAAACTTGATGAACCATCCACTATCATCGCTTCGCTCATCTTCGTCCCTCACCATCCCGTTGGCAACAGCTTCCTCAATCCACCAGTTCCAGTCGTCGTCGAACGTAACGACTATTCCAACCTTGACGTTGGCCGCCTTGAAAATATTAACGCTCTGTTTGACGCTGTCCTGGTTCCCCCCGATCAGTCCAGAGGTAATGACCTGAATAGGGCAGGAAGAACCTGCGATGGGTTGTCCATCCGCATCCTTACAAGTCATCTCGGAGCAAGCACGGACGAACCCGTCCTTCCAGCTCGAGCCGTATGCGTCGTCCACATAGCTCACACCGACATATGTGTAACCGAGTTTGCTCATGAGCTCCGCGGCGGCCTTGGTGGTCGCAGAGTCGGGGGGGATCGAGCGGCCGAAGTTGGTGTATATACTTTTGTCCTCCATGGCATCGGAGGTGGACCAGTAAGACATTTGGGGGATGCCGTCGATCCCGCCCAGGATGGCCATAGGCTTGGAGGCGTCGGAGCGGGCGCAGCCGAGGATGGAGTGGAGGGAGTAAGAACCGTCACCTTCCAGGTTGTCGGCACGGGCGGCGCGGTACGCCAAGATCGAGCCCTTGGCGACAGACCCGGAGTCATACCTGGAAGGGGGGGAGGATGGGCAGGGGCAGGGGCAGGGGGCAGGGGCAGGGGGCAGGGGGCAGAGGACAGGTGAGGGTGAGTTTGATGTGAGTTTGGTGCGTTTGTGGTGGTGGTTTTGGGGGGTACTTACATCGTCGGGTTAAACTGCACGTCGCAGCTAGCGTAATCGCTGTCTGCCAGGCTCGGTGTGTAACGAGCATCACGAGCATTGAAATCCTTGACGGCGAGAATAGCGCCCATGGCGACGGTGCGCCAAACGTCAGAGAGGACGATGGCACCAGGCTGATTTCGTAAGTCAGCTGTGTGGTGGTAATATGGTGGGTGGGGGGACAGAAAAGTGAAGTTAGAGAGAAGCTTTTAGGGTCATGGACGAGGATATTTTTTTTTACGCTGTTGTTGTTAAACTTACAAAGGCGCATCATGAGCGCGAGGTTGTTCATCTGTACCGCGGCGGCACTGGTGACAAGGAGGTGAATCGTGAGGAGGGAGCGCATGTGTAGGAGACAAGTTGGCTGTGAGGGGCAATAAATTACTCTCCTTCGGACCCACACTCTCGTTTTCATGTGTCATGTGCTGCCCTCGATCTACTTCTTGGTTTTTTCCAGTGAAAAGAACCACAACATCAAATCACGCAAAATAACGATAAAAGTCCGATAACCCCCCCAATATTCGGAGAGTTTCCTTAAATACCGGCCTTCCACCAACGCCCCACTGGCAGTCCACAGTTTTCCAAGCAAAAACAGGACACTCTACACAACAGCTCCTAAAACCTGCAGGCATTACAACAAAAAGGAGCCACCCACTCCATCCTTTGACAACTTTGCCTTTTGCGCACAGTCTCGTCCACCCCTCCTCCTACTCCTCCCCTCCTCCTCCCCCGTGGCAAGAGCACCCCAACCCGCAAAATCCCCAACAACTCTTTAGTTCTTGGAAATACCTCTCTGTCTCCCGATGCCCTCCCTGGTGCGATACGCCCATGAGATCCTCAGCGAGGATCGCTACGGTCACGCGGCACTCGCAAAAGTGGACGAACGAGTGGCGAGTCTGAACGACGCGCAGCTGGTCGGTATGGTCACCCACTTGAGCGGCAGCATGAGCCGAGCTCGATCAGAGCTTTGGCGATACGCCAACAAGACCGTGCTGGAAACAGTCAAGGACGAATTCGAGATCCGGGAGGAGGATCACAGGCTGGAGGAGCTGCGAGATTACCAGGAGAACCGAGAAGAGCGCGAGGCAGAAGAAATGGAGAACATGCGACGGGCCGAGAAGGAGGCCGCTGAGAAGCAGATCAGCAGGACGGCTGAGCGAGAGGCCAGGGAAGAAGTGGACAAGTTCCTCCAGGAATTCAACACCCTGGCTAAAATCAAGCTCATGGAGAAGACCTACCGCGCCCGAAACTGGCGGTTCTACGGGTGGTCCCTGTCAATAAGTACCGGAACGTCAATGACGATTGCTCTCCATATCATGGAGCAGGAAAGGACCGTCGCCTTCAGCCAGGACATGATGCTTATAGGGTTGATCGGCGGCATTGTGACGGTGGTGAGCGGCTTAATAGGGTGGAAGTGGGGACAGGCGAAGCAGGACAGGAAAACTGAAGAGGAAATCGCGGAGATGGTAGACGCGAGGAAGCAGGAAAAGCTCGTCGAGTTTCACGAGCGAGACCGGATACTGCGAAAGAAGATCGAGGAGCAGGACTTAGCCGACCAGCTCGAGAAGCAGGAGAGAATGCGCGCCCGGAAGGCAGAGAAGAGAAAAATCAGGCGCATGGAGAAGGAAAGAAAAACAGCGCACGACAAGATGATGAAGGAGAAGAACGACAAGCGCAAGGAGCTCTTCCTCAAGGACACCAAGAAGACAGACGAGCCAAAGGACGCAGATCAGGCCAAGCCGGACGCGCTGCTAAGCATAGCGGCCGCTTCTGCACTCAAAAGCGTAGAAGGAATGAAGCCGCCCCTGAACAAGGTCCTGGGAGCCTTCGGGATCAAAGCCCCTGCTGCTGCGAAAGTTGCCGAGCCCCAAACCGAATCTCCGGAGGCGGACGACAACCTGAGAGTGAAGAAGGAGAAGGGTAGGAGCACGCTCATGGCAGAAGAGGGCGCGCTGATGAGGAAAGATCTGGACCACGAGGAACTTGCCCTTGCGAACCGCCGCAAAACCGACGACATCAAAAAGAGCGTGGAGGAATTCGGCAACGCCACAAGAGGCAGAGGCAACAGAGCGGTCGTGATACCTACTAGTAAGAACGTTCAGCAACTGCTGGAAACAGCCGCAGAGGAGGACGATGAGAAGGAGAAGGAGAAGGAGAAGGAGAAGAAGGAGACCAAGCAAGGAGGGGGAGGAGGAGGGGGAGGGTTCGGAGGCTTGCTAGGAAAGCTCAAGGAGCCCACAATCAGCCCGATGGACGACGGTGAGGAGGTGCCGAAACTCGAACTTCTAGTAGAAGAAGGAGGCGCGGGAGGAGAGGGCGCTGACATCAAAAGCAACAACGATCTCGAGAAGCTTGAGGAGGGGAAGCTCGAAGCGGATCCGCCAAAGAAGAAGAAGAAGATGATGTTCCGGAGGGAAAGTCAACTCGTAAAAGTAATGGGCGACGATGACAAGCCGAAGAAGAAAGTGGCCGATGAAAACGTATAATAATGAATGAAAATTTAATATGAACTCTCTCAACATTTGTCATGCATGAATTCTCCCATGCAACACCCAAGAGGCAATCAAAATCAAATGAAGTCAAATAAAAGAGAATTTTAGGGTGGTGATCAATGGTCTAACAAACCCTTGCGCAAATACTTACGGTCACCAAAAGCGAGCGAATTCAGTCTAAAAAAAGCCCAAACAACATCCCAGAATCTCTCACCAATTCAACAATCTTCACCTCCTCAACCAAATGTGTCCCACAACCACAGCAGCCCTCCTCCTCCTCTCCCTCTCCTTATTCCTCACACTCGCAAATGCGGGCTGGCTATCTTCCCTATTAAACCTCACAGAAACAACTCCCCCCTCCTCCAACATACAAACGCCCCCCAACAAAAACTCAAACACTGCATTTCTAAAATGGTTCACAGACAACGGGGGCTACGTGAACCCAGCGATTACGCTGGCCGTGTTTGAGATGTACGGCCGCGGCTTGGCCGTGAAGAAAAACAACGCCGTGAGCCACCTGGAAGTTCTCTTCTCTGCCCCGTCCAATCTTATCTTGACCAAGGCCAAGATCATGTCGTCGTACGGTGAAGACGCTGCCGCCCAAATAGCATCGGAAGTGGTCAATGACGATTACGCCATCGCCCTGGAGCTTTGCGTTCAATGCGCTCTGGGAGAAAAGAGCACCTGGGGTCCTTACCTCGACGTCCTGCCTTCTCACGTCTCGAACCTCGAGACTTTCAGTAGCGCAGAGCTCGCCCTCCTCGAGTCGCCCTCCCTTGAAAAGCTCGGGAAGCAGATGCAGGAGCGCACGGCCCGCCAGTACTCCAAGGTCGAAGGATTGATTCGCAAAATGGCGGAGGTCACCGCCGAGAAGATTGGCATGGTAAGAGAGGCCCTCCCCAATAATCTAATCTACCAACCCTTACCCAATTCAATTACTTACCCCACCCTCCCCCCCCGCAGCCAAAAACCGAAATAAAGGACAGTTGCCTTGCGTTCGAAAGCTTCCGGCACTACACCTCCATAGTGGGGTCGCGGGCGATGGTCATTTCCGGGGAGAAGCACTTGACACCTCTGGCGGACATGCCGAATTACGAGCCCAAGAACGACGGGAGGACCATGGCCAACGGGCAGGATTTTATGAAGTACCACGTTTTGGGAGACGATGGGAGCATGACAGTGAAGAGCGACCGGGAATTTGGATCGGGCCAGCAGGTCTTTGAGGACTACGGTGACAATCCGAACTCGCTCTATCTAGAGGCGCACGGTTTCGTGCCCTTTTCCAACCCATTCGACTGTGCCGATGTTCCCAACCCACCCATTGCTAACGATGACGTTCTGTCGGTGATGAAGAAACTCAAGATCGTTGAGGGTCCTCAGAACTACTGCCCCCCGGCGTGCGTCAAGTCTGACGGGGTCATCGAAGCCAACACCAGGTCGTACGCGTACTACGCCGTTGCGGCTCTCGCAAAGTTTCCAACGAAGCTCAAGTACTGCGCAGTCAACATGGAGGACCCAGCTTACGCAGGGAGCGCCTGCATCAGGTGGGGTGGCAACAAGGTGGCCGTGCCCGAGTTGGTCGTGGAGGCGGCACAGGAGGCAACCAAGAACTTCGAGACCGGCATCGCTGAGGATGAAATGCTCGCCAAGACGTTGGAGGGGAATGAGGCGTTGGCTATCATGTACAGGCTGAGCAAGAAGGTGAGATACTGTGTTGCGAATGTGATGTTTGCTGCAAGGCCGAGGCTGTGTTGAAAGTGAATTATTAGTCGAGGGTCAGAATAGTTCGAATATTCACGTGGGGGTTCTCGGTCGCTTCGCTCC
The DNA here is from genome assembly GCA_030267905.1 of Triparma verrucosa. Classification (NCBI taxonomy): domain Eukaryota; class Bolidophyceae; order Parmales; family Triparmaceae; genus Triparma; species Triparma verrucosa. Next base: position 41,759 of record BRXX01000349.1, read on the forward strand.
CTCGGTCGCTTCGCCAATTCAATTCTAACGCGCTGCTCATCACGCCCATCACAGCGCATATTGTTTGATGTCGCGAGCTCGGTAGCTGCTTCGCCTGGAGAAAAGAAGGTGACGGCCTTGTCGGACGACCCTACGCCCCTCGTGGAGAAGGTGGAGAAATTCAACGCCTTCATCGAATCCCTCAACTTTCCCGTGAACTACCTTACTGCATACGTGGCCGGGGCAGAGCAGAGGGTGGGAACCAAGGCCAACCGAAACATTGTTGCCGGGGAGCCCTACATCACCGTGCCCAACGTTGCGGTCATGAGCAGCGACACCGCCGAGACCGATAGCGACCTCGTGAACGATCTGATCGGAAGAGGAAAGAGCATGAATGACGACTTCCACACCCTCCTCTTCTTTACCATGTACGAAAGGTTCGTCAGCAAGAGGAAGAGCAAGTGGTGGCCCTACCTCACCCTCCTGCCCACCCTCGAGGACTACCAAGAGTACCACCCGAACTTCTTCTCCGACTCGAAGCTGGAGGGACTTTTGGGCTCACCTTTGAGGGAGAAGATTCTCGCCAATCAGGGCAAAATTAAACGGCAATTCAATGGCGTGAGCGGCGACGTCGCCGTCCTGGAGGCCTTCGGGAAGGCGTGGACTGAGGAAAACTACACTTGGGCGATGACGGTGCTGGACAGCAGGAGCATATGGTGGTCGGGGAAGAGGCACTTGGTCCCCTTGCTTGACTTGATCAACTGCCAGCAAGGGCCCGAGGGGTCGACGGTGCATGCGACGAACTTGGACTCCAGCGGTGACAACGCCGTCACCCTCGCCCCGTGGAGTTTCAAGGAGGGCGAGCAAGGTAAGAAGCTAGCTTCGGTTGGATATTTGTCGTAGCTGCTGCCAGCCTTCGTCACCATTTCTAACACTACGCCGGTCGTCGCAGTCTTCGAAAACTACGGCCAGCCCAACCACATCTACTTCCTCTTCCACGGCTTCGTCTTGGAGTCCAACATGCATGACTGTAGTTTAGTGACGGCCAGCATCGGTCCCAACGACGCCGGTGCGGCGGACATGGACGAGCTGAAGAGGCGAATGCAGGAGGGCGGGTTCAACAGCTATTCCGCCGAGTTCTGCGTCAGCGAAGATAATGTCAAGGAGGAAACTAAGAAATTCATGAACTTCATGAGCATCAAGAACGGCGTTGCAAAGGCAGGGGTTGAGGTTGGAGTGGAGCACATCGAAGCGCAGCTCCGGAAGTACCCTGAGGTGGAACCTCTGGCGGACGACGTCGGCTTTGACGAGAAGTGCATGCGTTCGATCGTGGAGGGTGAGAAAAATATGTTGAGGTTAGTGCTGTCTTCGCTGAAACAGTTAGGCGGAGCGGGGGAGCTATGAAAGGTTTCACAAAAAAGGCATAAACATTCGTATCTAAAAATCAACCATCCCTGTAACTTTTTCTGGGCTCCCATCGATATTGATAAAAAAACGCCATAGTGCTACAAGCGCCCCCGCAAACGCAAGATCACCCCACACAACCCAAGCAACTCCCCCCATCGCTAAATAAAGGTACCTAAACCCCGACCACTGTGAATTTTCGCTCTTCATCATCATTTTTTTAAGCAGTGTTAAGCTTCCATTCGGGAACATGAATCCTGCATGCGTCATAACTCTAGCGGCCTGCGCGAACTTATAAGCCGACGCAAGCAAACACAACAGTAATCCCGCGACGCGGTAACCTTGTAAAGATGTGAACGAAGAAGCGAAGATTCCGCTGCTTGGTCGAGCGGATGAGCTGAGAGTATTTCGCGCCTTCTCAGTCGCTGTCCAGACATTCGAGGCAGCCAACGCAAACAAGGATAAAACTGTACTGGCATAAAACGTGTTGGAGGTAATACCGTTTCTAAGAGTCTGCACAGCGTAAAGCCACTGCTCATTTTCGACGACGTAATTAGCCCATTTAGCCCTGTAATCTGCCTGAGCGCCTTTCCACGTTTCTGTGGGTGGTTTCTTGTTTAATTGATGATGGTATCGAATGAGGTTTGCAGTGCAGACTCCAGCAGTGGCTAGCTTTGCCGTGCAACTTATTCTTGAGCCCGTACCAAGGATCGACAGGGATATGGTCTGGGATAACAGCGTGAGAAAGATAAAGAAAGTTAGCGAAGCGTTCATTATTGTTATGTTTTGATGTGTCCTTGAAACAACAATCCTGAAACCTTTTTTTTCCAGGATTGTTGCAACAGCCCCTGCTTCATAAATAAATAAAAAGCAGCGCCCTTTTTCTCTTCGAAAAGATTTATAACTTTTTTCTGCCCTCTGTTACCCCCCCCCCTCAATCCCCAACCCCTCCCCAAACTATACCGTTAAAAAAGGTCATTTCCTCTTAAACCCTTTCCTTCTCTTCTCTCGGCTCTTCTCCCTTAACCAAAAGACGTTCTTAGCACACTCTCTTCCTTCTTACATGGACGCGGCCTTCTCCACAACATCCTCGATTCCACCAACCATGTAGAAAGCACCTTCGGGCTTATCATCGTGCTGTCCGTTAATGATTTCGGTGAAACCTTTAATGGAGTTCTCGAGACTCACGAACTTTCCAGGAGTACCGGTAAAGACTTCAGCGACGTGGAAAGGCTGCGACATGAACCTTTGAATTTTACGCGCGCGCGCGACGGTTAGTTTGTCATCCTCTGAGAGTTCGTCCATTCCTAGGATTGCGATGATGTCTTGGAGGCCTTTGTAGTCTTGGAGAATTTTTTGGACTTGACGGGCGATCTCGTAGTGCTCGTCGCCGACGACGCGGGGGTCCATCATGCGGGAGGTTGAGTCGAGGGGGTCGACGGCGGGGTAGATACCGAGCTCGGCGATGTTGCGGGAGAGGACTGTGGTGGCGTCCAGGTGAGCGAAGGTGGTGGCGGGGGCGGGGTCCGTTAGGTCGTCGGCGGGGACGTAGACAGCTTGGACGGAGGTGATTGAACCTTTGGAGGTTGAGGTGATACGTTCCTGGAGTCCTCCCATGTCGGTGGCTAGGGTGGGCTGGTAACCGACGGCGGAGGGGATGCGGCCGAGGAGGGCAGACACTTCGGAACCGGCCTGGGTGAAACGGAAGATGTTGTCGACGAAGAGGAGGACGTCCTGGCCTTCCTCGTCGCGGAAGTATTCGGCGATGGCGAGACCGGTCAAAGCGACACGGGCGCGGGCTCCTGGGGGCTCGTTCATCTGACCGTAGACGAGGGCGGCCTTGGAGTTGGCCGAGTCGGGCATGCCGTCTTCCTTGATTTTGATGACACCTCCTTCGATCATCTCGAAGTAGAGGTCGTTACCCTCGCGGGTGCGCTCTCCGACTCCGGCGAAGACGGAGTAACCTCCGTGGTTCATCGCGATGTTGTTGATGAGCTCCATGATGACGACGGTCTTGCCTACTCCGGCTCCTCCGAAGAGGCCGATCTTTCCTCCCTTGGCATAGGGGGCGAGGAGGTCGACAACCTTAATGCCGGTGACGAGAATCTCCTGGGACTTTCCCTGCTCGGCAAAGGAGGGGGCGGGGCGGTGAAGGGGAGCGTACTGTGATGGGGGTAGGGGGTAGGGGGAGGGGAGGGGAGGGGGGGGGGGTTAGAGGGTTGCAGTAAGAAAATAGGGGTTGACAACGGGGGGGGGGGGCATACCTTCTCATCCTTCTTATCAGTGAAAACGGGTCCCTTCTCATCGACGGGCTCTCCTGTAACATTAAGAATCCTTCCAAGGGTGAGAGGTCCGACGGGGATCTGAATGGGGGCGCCGGTGTCGTCGACGGGCTGGCCGCGGACGAGGCCTTCGGTAGCCTCCATGGCAATGGTGCGGACGGTGTTCTCGCCGAGGTGGGAGGCGACTTCGAGGACGAGCCTAAGGGGGGGGGAGGGTTTGTTAGTACGACGGTCATCGTCCGTGGGATTTTAGTGTGGAGGCATATCCTCTCCCCGCTGCTGCTCGATATCCACGCCCTTTGCTTTTCACTTACTTGTTACCGTCATTAGTAGTCTCCAAAGCGTTCAAGATCTTGGGCAAACCCTCGTCGAACTGGACGTCGACGACGGCGCCGATGACCTGGGTGATCTTGCCGGAGGCCTCGCGGATAGCGAAGGGGCGGGACGCGACTGTGAGGAGGACGGGGGAGGGGGTTAGAGATGATGGGGGAGGGGAGGTTTTGGAGGGAAAGGGGACGGGGAGGGGGAGGGAGGAGGGTAGTGTGACGTGATTTGTGTGTGTGGTATAGTAGTTGTGTCGTATTTTGGGCGTTTGGGACGGTAGGTGATGAATATTGGGAAGATAAGTATTGGGCGAACGCGAAATCACGTATCTGAAGTAGATAGTTAATGTGCTTCAATTTCATTTAATATCGCATTTTGTAGTTTCGGTATAGAACGAAGTTGTTTTATGATAATAATTGTAACAGTATAGTAAATAATATAGTTGATATTGTATACGTATTGTATATAAAATGTACAAAGAGTGTGCGATCGTGTGGGTCCCCCGTATGTTGGGTTGGAGCCATAATAGTGGCCATCATTTGCTTTCAACAACCGTATTTCCTAATAATAATATAACGAGCGGAACAAATATTGTCTCATAATGACATCGAGTAGTGACACTTACGGTTACGTGCGGTAGAAAGCATAGTAGGAGTGGCTTTTGGAGTGAGGGTGAAAAGTGATGGATAAGTGAAAAAAGGCCCGATTCGACACAAGCCCAATTTACAGATCATTCACATTATGGTACGTTGCAATTGACATTATATTATATCGAATCGATCATATACAGTGTATGAGTTCAATTCGTGCACATGATAATTGAAATAATCGTTCGAACATTCCACAAATTGTGCCACAAATATGTCTGAACATCGGGGAATCGTGCTGCCGTTGCACGGTCTCCTCCCTTAAACACAAATATATCACTCAATACTAAAGCAGAAGCAAAACTGTAACAACTATTTCATACATTATCATATATATCGTTACGAAACTATTATTTATATTACCGTAAAGTAACGTTACTTTGAACAAAATAAGACATTAAAACACAGCCCTGCACGAAGGCGTTGGGGAAGTAAGATTTACACCCACAAAAACGTTATCAAACTGCACGACCGAAACGACCCATCTTCCTTTTATCATCTGACATACCCCAAACGTCTCAACCCCCCAAACCCTCAATCACCAATCTAACGTCTCCCCCTCCCCCTCCTCTCTCTCAGTTTGTCTCCCGTCTCTCCTCCCGCGCGTCCCGCCCCGTCGTTGCCCGCCTGATGTCTGAAGCCGCCGCCCCCTCCGGCAACCTCGTGATCAACTTCAACCTCCCCCATTCCACAATCTACGATTCTAAGGAAGTTTCATCTGTCATAATCCCAGGGTGAGTGTGAAGGAAGCGGGGGAGCTCGAGAAGAGCGTATGAGAACTACTTTTATTTTATCGAGAGGAAACACCGAAAACGGGTGGAAAGTTGGAGTCAAGGGCTTATCCATTAAAACAAACATAACATCTCACACCCTTCCTCTCCCTTTCCTCTCTTAAATATTCTCCCCAGCCTCGCTGGCGAATACGGCGTCACAGCCGGTCACTCCGCGATCGTCTCCCAGATGAAAGCCGGAGTCCTCCAGATTCTCCACACCGACGGAGGCGACGCCGAGAAGTACTTCGTCCCTGGAGGTTTCGCCCTCTCCCACGAGAACTCCGTAACCGACATCACGTGTCCCGAGGCCGTCCCACTTGATGATCTTGACGGTTCTGCTATTTCTTCTGCTTTCGCTGACGCTAAAAAGGAATACGATTCTGCTGAAGATGGGAGTGAAGCTAAGGCTGCAGCGCAGATTGATATGGAGGTTAATAGGGCGATGGCGGCGGCTTTGGGGACTACTATCGCATAAGGAGGGAGGAAGAGTTTTTTATAGTGGGGAGCTTTTCTTGTTGTAGTAGTGAAAAGGGATTTTAAAGAAGCGTTTTTTTAAACAATGAATTATTGATCTTTTTTCGGAATGCGTTACGCGAACCCACCTTCCTCTATCTGCTGAATCTGGTATAATGTCCGAAAAAGCTTCAGAAACAGAAACCAGCAAAAATTGAGGCCGAGGTCTGACTAGTTTACTCACACCCCACTGCCAACCTTAATTGCTTTAAATAAGAAAACCCCCAAATTCTCACTTCTCTGAAAGCCCATTACGCCCCCCCCCCCCCTCCTCTATCGTCTAAATCAAAGCATAAACCAAGCCAAAAACCTATTGGTCTTCCGGAAGAACTCAATCATATTAATCTCCCCCCTCCAGATGTCCACGCTCCATTTCCTCCTCCCCCCCCCCCCCACCTCCCCCTCAACATCCGACGACGACTCCTCCGGCGTCCAGCTCTCCCCCTCCATAGTAGGTTCAGTAGGCTTCCCGTTGTACCTTCTCCTCTCCCTTCTCGTCCTTCATCGCCTCCTCCATCATCTCAGGTTATCAGGTCCTACACCTACTTTGAGGAAGACGTTTCATTTCTTACTACTATTAAACACTACACTCGAAACATGTTCCTACATTCCTTTCACCTTCCTCTCCGACTCCACGTACACGAAATGGAGCTACATGTTACATTTATTCAGCGTCGCGTTCGATTTGATAGCTTTCAGCTGCGTTACGGTGCAGTGGAGTAGGATCAATAATTTTGAGATTTGTTTTAGTAATAAGATTATCAGGAGGGTGAGTGTGTGTTTTACCTTTTGGATATGTGGGTTGTTGTGTGTGCTAACAAATCTCCACCCTTCTCCCCCCACCCCCCCCACCCCCCCCTCCTCCCCTCCCCCCACGTTCGCTTAAACTCTCAGCGTATCTCCTTAATCGTCGCTCTCGTCCTATTAGTCGACGTCCTCTTCTTCCTCTTCACCCTTTCAGTATGTGTTGCTTTAGGCCTTTCTCCTAAATCATTGTCTGAATGGGCTAACTCAGCTGATAGCTATAAGAGGCTTTTACTATGTGAGCCGCTTGCATTGAGGTGAGGGTTGGAGTTGTTTCTTCAATATTTAATTATCAAATACTAACATCTCCAATATGATAACACCCAAAAACCGGTCTCGGTAAAAAAAGTTTAAACGCCTTCTGCGTGATAATATACGGTATAAAAATGGTCCGACGTCTCCTATCCCTCCGCACATGGTCGTCCCTCTCTCCGACCACAAAAGCCAGAATTCTATCACAAGCTCTAGGCGTAATGTTCACCTGCGCAGGTTGTTATTTATTACGTGGTGGTTTATGTTTAGCTCAATACAGCAGTTTAGTTAACGGTGCGAGTATGATCGAGACGGATCTTATGTGGTGGTTGTTCGCTATATGGGTTCCGACGGTTGTGCCTAGTTTGCTGTTGCTTTTTAGTATGAGGAATGTTGATAGGAAGGTGGAAGAGGGGAGGACGCCGATTGGGGAGATGGGGGAGGTGGAGGAGAGAAATTCGACGGATAGCTTCTTGAGTAGTGAGGGGAGGGGGAGTGGGGAGGAGGGGAGTATGCAGGAGGCGGCGAGTGAGGTGAGCATATAGGAAGAACTCTTTTTTTGGGAAGGTTTTAAGACAATACATCATTACTAACGGGACACTTATTATTTCTATTTCGATAATCTTTCACAGGGTGGAATGCTCCACAAGGCACTTTTACGGAACGAGTTCGGCGACGATTCAAACGACTACGCCGAAAAGGGTTGGCTCAACGGTAAAGAAAGAGCCCACTCCATAACATTTTAGAAAATAAACCATCCCCTCAAACCCTTTCATTTAGTTTATTACGGATTTGATCCTTTCTACGCATTCTTCGACTTTCTTGATGAGGACGCCTTCTCCTCTGACGAGGTCCTCGCACATTTCCTTCTGCCCTTCGTTGAGTTGCACCTTCTCTTCCCTCCCTAGATCCCTTAGGCTTTGAGTCTTCGACCTCATTTGATTGACTTCTATTTCGAGGTTGGAAGTGTGGGAGGACCACTGACGGAGCTGGGAGTGGAAGTGCTTCTCTGAGGATGTTAGGTTGGACGAAAGGGAGCGGGAGGCGGCGAGGATCATCGTGGACCGCTGGAGGAGCGCCTCTTGGAAGGTCTTTATTTGGGTGAATAGAGCGTCGCTCTTGGCTTTTCGGGCGAGGAGCTGCGAAATACACGCCTCGTTAGAATCGTGTTCGGCGTTGCATTGCATTTCGACCTTCCTTGTCTCTCACCTCCTCAGCCGCCTTCATGAGAACCTGTATCTGTTTCTCGTTTTCCTCCTTAATTTTCCCCAACGTCGCCTCGCGGTTGTGAGTGCGGTGTTTAAGCTCCATGAGGTTCGATACCGTGACGTCGAAAGACTCCTTCTGGGCGAGGAACATGGACACGGTTTCGACGGTTAGGGAGGTTAGGGGGGTTACGGTCCCTGAGAGGGTCTCGGGGGGAGGGATTTTTGATATGCAGGGGTTTATTACAGTGGAGAATTCGGGGACGGAGGAGAGCCATTGGACAGGGGGAGAGGAGGTGGAGGAGGGGATGGAGGAGGCGAGGGAGTGGAGCTCGGAGATCGCGGTTAGGTTGTAGGTCGAGGATTTGGACGCGGAAATTGCCGTCAGGAGGTGGCCGGTGGAGGGGTCGGTGGAGACGTGGAGGCCGGTGGTCGGGGTGGGGGTGTTGAAGGTCACGATGTTGAAGGATTGGGAGGCCGGGGGAGGGGAGGGGATAAGGGAGGGGATGTTGAGGAGGGTGGCGAAGGAGGCCAGCGGGTTGACGACGTTTAGGTGGATGCCGCACGTGGAGGTCACTATCAGGTTGGATGTTATCGGATCGACATGGGCGGTGGCTTCGGTCGGGGGGTGGGTCGTTTTGTGGGAGTAGGAGACGGTCTGAGAGGAGTCACAAGTTAGACCGAGCGAAGGACCGACCGTGAATATATATAATATACATATGTCGAACGAGTTAGAATCTACTCTCCCCCCTTCTTGCGTTCCTCTCACCTCCGTCAATATAAGCTTATCATAATTCTCCGAGTCCAATACCTCCTTATCCACCTCCGGCTCTAAACTAAACCTCGGCAGCACATTCCCACTCATAGTAAAGTACATCACATCAGAGTTGGAAAGCAAGACGGCGAAGTGACGGAGGTGGGGGAGGGAGGAGGGGAGGGAGTGGAGGTGAGTGGGTTTGACTGAGGGGGGGAGGGTTGATGGGGAGATCGTTTTTAAGCTTTGAAAACTTCGAGGGAAGAGAGTCGTTGAAGGCCCTGTGGGGTAACAAAAAATAAAATAAAACGAGAACGAAACGAAAACGACGTTAGACGACTTTTTACTCTCTCCTCTCTCTTAACGTGTTGTGTCTCACCTCCGTCGAAACCCATGAAAGAACTCTCAACCTCAACCTCCCCCTCAAACCCCTTCATCTCCTCCTCCACCCTCCCGTACGCGTCCCCGAGGTACCTCTCGTATATCTTCATCTGCCTCCATCGAGCGTCGTTGAAAGGATCGTCGTGATTAGGTGGTGTGTTTAGTTTTGAGATTGATTTACGGGTTGATTCTAGGCGTTTTTTTATCAATGAGGAGGAGGTTATTGTACGGTCGAAGAGAACGGGGTGGAGGCAACCGAGGATGTAGGAGGAGGAGGAGGAGGTTAGGAGGGTTAGGCAGTCGGAGGTGAAGGTGGCGGAGATGCAGGTTCCGGGGATTGAGTCGGAGATTAGGTGGCTAGTTGAGGAGGTGTGGATGTGGCAGTGGGTTTTTTGGGAGGAGGTGAAGAGGAGGAGAGCGTTTACGGGAGTCTTCTTGAGGTTCAAAGGGAGGGGGGGGGGGAGGACGGCGACGATGACGGGGGAGGAGTGGGTGGAGAGGGCGGAGGTGAAGAGGGGGGAGGCGGACGCGAGGGAGGCGAGGTCTTTTGAGAGGTTGAGGACGTAGACAGAGGTTTGCGAGTAGATAATGCAGTGGGGTTGGAACTGCGAAGACAACGAGCGAAGCGAGGAGCAGTGAGTCGAGGAGTGAAGCGACGAGTTAGAATAATGTAGCAGTGTGAACATTCCGGCCATGTACGTCTTATGTCCGCAACAGCTACAGTACAGCTACAGTACGAACTGTACGCACTCACTGTACGCACTTCACTGTACTTTCTCACTGTACTTTCTCACTGTACTTTCTCACCTTTTGGTTTAGGACGACATTATTTGCTAAAGTTGGTGGAGGGCCATCGAATGGGACTTGCTTCGGGTCAAGAAGTAGGGATACATTCTTGTAGGGAATGTGTAAGGTAAGAGGGGAATGGGAGAGATGACAGAAAGTCATGGATGTGGAAATGGAGCGGGTAGCAGCAGCGACAGCTAATATGAAAAGGTGTCGGAAGGAAGGAAGGTAGGGTTAGTAAGAAGGCAGGTTGTAAGGTGAGAAAGGCACGTTTACGAGATCACGGCGCTCTACACTAATTCTTTCATTTCAACCCCGCTCGTCGCAGACGCTCGACTCGTACATGGACAACAGGGGCTTCGGGAGGAACGCGCAGGAGCTGGATGACGAACGGGGCAAAGACGGAAAGAGCAGGAACGTTTGACTCACGGGCCTCCTCGAGAGGGGGAGAATCGCGTGGCCAGCAACGGGCTACGACACCTTCACCGACAGCGTCGTTGACGAGAGGCACGAGAAGAGGAAGGCCTTGAAGGAGAGCGGAGGCGAATCGCTCCTCCGGGAACCGGCCGCGGGTCGAGGTCTTCAAGCTACGGTGAAGAGAGTGACGACTCGCCCATCTCTTACAAGGGCAGAAGGAGGGAGAAGGACGACAGGGACCGCGATCGCGACAGACACAGGGACGGCGATAGGGATAGGGATAGAGACAGAGACCGCGAAAGGGACAGCAGGAGAACTTCCCGCTCTGACTGCCTCGACTGAAACGTAAAAAGGAGGGATGCTCGACCGCAACACTCCCTTGGAGATTATAGACACTTTTACGGACCTTATTAGAACAACGGAACGTGCACAAGCGAATGATGAAGGAATATATGGAGGAAGCAGTGGTGAGAACGAATGGAGCGGGCGTCAAAATGGAGAAAGAGGAGAAATCGTCCGGAGTGTATATTCCAGAGTTATTGGGCACAGTGGTGTAAAGTTCAAACCGCTCGCTCGCTCGCTCGCTTCGCTTAATGTTGTTGGCGAGATCATCTTGTATATCTTGTGTAGTATTATTTTTAACGTTGATGTCAATATTGGGTAAATCCGCTTACAGTTTCGTCCCCAGTTTAGCCACATCGTCCATCAGGAGGAGGGTTCCCTCAAACTTCCGTCTAATGTCCTCCCCTCCTCCAATACCCTCCACCGCGACGTCCCCCTACACCATGCTAAACACCTCCCCCCACCCTCCCCTCGGTTTCGGCACGTACAAAATCGGTTACCTCCCTCCCACCTCTGCCTCGGCCCTTTCCGGCTCCTCCCCCCCTCCCCCCCCAGTCGACTGCACTGAAGTCGTCTCCCTCGCCCTTAAAAACGGTTACCGTTTCATCGACTGCGCTGAATTCTACAACAACGAAGATAAAGTCGGTCAAGCAATCAAAGACTCAGGTATAAACCGAGACGAACTCTTCATAGTCTCAAAAATCTGGACGACGACCTTATCCCTTGGTCGAACCTCCATAAAATCTCAGGTCCTAAAATGTTTAAAAGATCTCTGCATCTCCAAAATAGACGTTATGATGATCCACTGGCCCGTACCTGGTTATCATATCCCAGGATATCACGTGTTGTGTGAGTGTGTTGATGAAGGTTTGATAGGTGGTTTAGGTGTTAGTAATTATGGGATTGAAGATTATAACGATTTAATGTCAAGGTAAGAATTAATAACGAAACGTCTTCACCATGGTATGCTGTTTTCTAAAACGTGTTTTTTTTTTTAGTGAACCTAAATACCCTCCTATGATAAATCAGATTGAAATAAATCCGTTTCTTTACCGTCCTAAAACCATTAAATACTTTCAAGATAAAGGTGTCGTCATGCAGAGTTATAGGAGTTTGAGGGATGGTAAAGAATTCGGGAATGAAGATTTAATTCAAATTGGAGAGAAGTATGGGAGGAGTGTTGCGCAGGTGAGAGGAGGAGAAGTTTTGATGGTTTGTTCGTTTTGTTTGACGAGAGTGTTCTTTTTATTTTGACCGTTTGTGATATTTTGCAGGTTTTGGGACGTTGGTTGATCCAGAAGGGTATCGTTTACATCCCCAAGACAACGTCCGAGGCTAGGATGGTCGAGAACTTCGACGTTTTCGGGTGGGAATTGAGCGAGGAGGATATGGAGGTATTGGACGGGATGACGACGGAGGAGGCGAGGGGTAAGTTCTTGGATGGGTATAGGGTGGGGTGTATTAGGGGGACGGAGGTGGGGGAGGAGATGGTTAGGGATGTTACGGTTGGGTAGGGGGAGGGACGAAGGAGAGGAAGGAGAGGGGGTGGAAGCATCAATTCGAAGTTCAGGGAAAAGGAAAGGTTTGTTCTGTCAGGATAATTAAATTACTAAAAAATCGCTAATTTTGATTAAATTATTTACATTATTTGCCTTTCCTACATTTCTCGTAGCTGCTAAAAATTTAAAATAATTAAAACGCAAAGAAAGTGATTTGTTGTTTTGAGGAATAGTACGTCTTCGAAGGAGCTACTTTCAGAAAACAACTCAGTGTCAACACCGAAAGAGGCACTAAGATAACTCAGTCCACAATCATGCTTTCCCGTGTAGTAAAAAACAATTCCGCCCGCCACTTTTCCACTCAAGTTTCCAAGGCGGTCGATGTAGCAATTGTAGGAGGTAAAACGCACTCTGGTCCTCGGCTCCACTCAGCGCCCCGGATAGTCCCACATTTCTCACCTACGCTTCGCTTCACTTCGCAAATTTTATTGACAGCTGGGATCAACGGGATGAACATCGCGTATCAGCTCAAGAGGAGACAGCCTGACATTAAAATTGAAGTTTATGAGCAGGTGAGACAGGTGTTCGGCATCCTCCACGCCAAAGGCATACATCATGGACTCTGAAAACAGCAATCGCGCCTAGAACACTTGCCTAACTAATTTCTCTCGTTCCACCAATCCTCCCCCCCCCCCGTCACCTCCCCGAAGGCCCCTTCCCTCGGTTACGGTTCCTCCGGTTACTCCACCGGTTTCCTCCGCGCCCTTTACTCCTTCGACTCCACCATGGAACTCGCCCTCGACGGCATAAACGCCTACAAAAACTGGGCCGAATACACCGGCCTCTCCAAGCCGCAGGCGAGCTTCACCCACACCGGGGCGCTGTGGATGCTCGGGAAGACGAAGATGGAGAATTTTGAGATGAAGGAGAGGTTGACCAAGTTCGGCGTTAATAGTGAGGTGAGGAACAAGCGACCGGACGCGGAAAGTAGTAATACACCTCACAACTGACTCACTCATCGACGTATCAATATCCAGGTCATGGACGCCGACGCCGTCGAGAGCAGGTGGCCTGTCCTCCAGACCAGTCCCATGCCTTCTTACGACTCCAACGGCGAGGAGGTCGAGTTCAAGGGCGGCGAGTTCAGCGCCGTCTACGAGGAGGGATGCGGCCACATGGACAGCAACGCTTGTTTGAACGACATGAAGAAGGTGCTCGATAGGGAGGGGATTCCGGTTCACTTTAACACGAGGGTGGAGAAGTTTGACATGACTGATGATGGGTCCAAGGTTACGGGAGGTGAGCAGAAAGAAAGAGCTCGCTGTTGCTCACAAGTCTAACTCATCGCTTCGCCTCACTCCTCTTCTTGTTTTTAGTAACTCTCGCTGATGGGCAGAACGTCTCGGCTAACTCCGTAGTCAACTGCGCTGGACCTTGGTTCGACAAGCTGAACAAACCCGCGAACGTGACCACCTCCACCACAATGCTCCCCACCCGCATCCAGGTTGGGCACAAGCACGTCGATGGCGACTTCCTCGACCTGCCCTTCGTGGCCGACTCTTGGGGCGACAGCGGCGTCTATTTCATGCCTAGGAAACAGAATAAGCAGCTCGTTTTCGGCTCGATCGCTCACAGGTTCGAGAGCGAGATCGTCGACCCCGACGATTACAACCAGGCGCTGGACCCGGAGTTCAAGCAGGATTACCTCAACTGCCTCTTCCATAGGATGCCGACTTTGCCGCAGAGCGGCGAGATCCACGGTTTCAGCCACATGTACACCGTCAATCAGGACGACGTTCACCCCGTCCTCGGTCCCAGCGACAGCGCCGAAGGCCTCTGGCTGTGCCACGGCGAGTCCGGCCACGGTTTCAAGTTGGCCCCGGCTGTTGGATCGCTGATGGCGCAGAGTATTACGGGAGGGACGAAGATTGGCGGGGACGCTAGTGAGACTTTTGAGACCAACGTGCCGGTGGAATTCATGCACCCGGATAGGGAACCGTTGACGGTTAAGGTGTTGACTCACTTTGCGTAATGTGGGAACGTTTGTCGTAGAATAAAATGAGAGGTTTTCGGTTAGTGCTTTGAAAAACATGTTTTGTCTTTATCTCTACTCTTTTTAACGCTAATTACTCCTTTTCGAGGACGAGGTACGAGTGAACGTAGTCCATGTGGTGAACAGCAGGGTCAGCCTCAACGAGGTCGACGTAGTTGGACCAGAACCTCTTCATGATAGCATCCTTGTCGCGACTGTCGTCAAGGGCGTTCTTGAAGGTGCTCTCGCTCCACGTGCGCGTGGTGGGGACGAACCACTCGGCGTGCTGGCGAGCTGAGCGGCCGGCCTGCGAAGATACGAGGAGCAAAGCGAAGAAGAGTTAGGATAACGTAACGGGAGTAGCGGTGACTATGAGTGGCCTCAAACTACTCAGGGCTCACCTTCTGGCTCTCTCCGTTTACCCAGGCCTCGTTGTAAGGGCAGCGGACAACCTGCGACGAGCGAAGTATTGCGTTGTGTTGTCGGCATTAGAGACGCTGGTGTGGGTTATATGTATATTATTGGAGATAATATGAACAACTCTCACCTTCTCCTCTACGCTGACGACCTTGATGTTTTCTACTGTCTTGGCGCCCTCTTCGACTTCCTTCATGCTCCTGTAGTAGCTAGGGAAGCTGATGGCGAGCCTCTCGGCCTCGCTGATCATGCCCTCGGCCGCGAGCCTGTCCCAGGCCGACTTGAAGCTGTCCCACATGCTGACCCCCCTCTCGGTCTGCGATGAGGAGCGAAGCGACGAGTCAGCGGACGTCGATTGTTCAAGTACACGCAAACTTCTCAGCGATGAGTGGAGCGAAGAGTTCGTCGGTTCGAATCGTTCTCACCTTGCCAAGGTAGTGCCCCTCGGCGGACTTGGAGAAGTTCACGATGACCATCCTGCCGCCCTTTTTGAGCTCCTTGGCCCTGGCGGTGATGATCTTGTTGAAGTCGCTGGCCCCCTGCTCCCTCTCGGCGGAGCCGCAGTTGGAGTCGGATGCGGCGCAGTTGGCAGCCTGGAGCTCGTCCCTGCCGACAAGGCCCTGAGGGGCCGAAGACAACCAGTGCATGGCCGTGAAGCTCATGCCGAAGTCGACAGTTCCGGTAGGGTACGCCTGCTCGTGGAAGGACACTCCGCAGGCGCTCACGAACACCCCGTTGGCGCCGCCCTTGTACGGGCTACTCAGCTCGACGCCGTACGCGTCGGTGACGGTCTTGTACCCTGCGACGAGCGAAGCGAGGAACAGTGAGCCGAGGAGCGAAAGACGAGTCCAGGAGCGAAACGACGAGTTAGAATAATGTAGCAGTGTGAATTATCGGCCATGTACGTCTTATGTCCAATACACACGCCTCCTCAGCTCGTCGCTTCGCTCCTCGCCATCTCTCACCTAGCGCATGGTTGAAGACCGACTTCCACTCGTTGTCCTTCTGGTCCTCGTACTGCAGGCTGATCTCCAGGTCGCTATTGCGGGAGCGCGCGGCGTCGGTGATCTTGCTCATGAGGCCAAGGCTCGTGCCGGCGTCGGCAGTGCCGTAGTCCACAATCACGAGGGGGCGGTCCGTGGGCAACTCTATCTTGTCAATGCTGTCGAGGACGATGGGAGTGGCGGCGTTGATGACGTCGAAGCAGCCCTTGGTGCTGGCGGTGTAGAGGCCTTCCCCGTCTTCGCCGACGGGCTTGTGCAGCTCCACCTTTCCGTCGGAGGCGACTTCAGCTTCAGCAGCGAGGGCTGCCACGATGGTCAAGAATTGGACGAGGAGCTTCATTCTGGGTGCGGGGAGAGATGCGGATCGGGGAGTTAGGAAGACGGAGCGAGGGGGGGGGATAAAATAGCGAGCCGATACAGCACGGTACAACACATTCTTGGGTCCATGGAGGATCATGTTGGGGAAAGCGAGTCGACATGGGTATATCCCATTAACCTCTTTTGTAACGCGACGCAGAACGATTTAAGGTAGCATTTCCTCGTATTGACATTATGCTCACCAGAAAAGATCTGCGATATTGTAATTTGTGTAAGTGTAGGCACCGGGTTGTTGTTAAAATCCGACGTCTTTTAGGAGGATCATGCGTGTCTTTTCGTTCACTTTTCTCCATTTCACCCTGGTATGTATGTGCTTTGTTGCGGCGATAGAGCGTCAAATTAAAACACTTCCACGTTCCACCATACAGTAGCGGACTAAACCGACGGGTTTTGGAAGCAGATCGCTGACCAAGGATCAATCAATTGGTGGTGCAAAACCCGTGCCTACGGTCGAATCATTCAGGAAGTTTTAATTGCAGTTCAAGGTCCCATCAGTCGGAAACGAGTACTTTGGCCGTTGATGGGCTGGGCGGTATCCCAGCTCGAGAGAGATTTGCAAATGACCGATCTGCTAAATCGTCGCTCCTATCTTTGTCTTACCCTTGTTTACCCACAGTCAGCCTTCCGAGCAAGCAAGAGCATGCTCACATCCATCAGAACAGCTTCTATCCGCGTCGGAAAGCCCCTCGCGAGGGGCCAGGTTGGCATCTTTGATCAGATCCTCGGCGGTGCGAGGCCGAAGAGCACCAAGGTTGCGTACGATGACATCGACACCGATTCCTTCGAGGTGAGTGAGGGGTAGGTAGGTGAGGGAGCGAGCGATGTATGGAGGAAAGGGTGATCTAACGGCAAACTTGCCAATTGTGAACGTGCAGATTAGGAACCACAGCGCCATGGTCGACGGCAGCAAGACGATAGTCTACGAAGTTCCCGTGAGGCAGGAGGGCGTGCAGCTCTTCATTGCCAACGACGGCCCCCTGCAGAGCAAGAGGTGAGAACAAAACGTCACTCGTTCGTTTTGAGGGTTAGGGATTCGATGGTTTGGGTTGCTGGCCTGGTTGCGGAAAGCGTTTCTAACCCAGTCTTCATTCACCCCACTCGCCCATCCCAACACTACTTGCTTACACTACACACCTCAGGCCCGGCAACGGAGGAATGAGGATGCTAGCGTACGGGGACGAGCAGCTGGCCATCAACGACGCTGTCCGGCTCGCCGAGGGCATGACAAGGAAGCACGACTGCTACTGCACCGGCTTCTCCGGGGCGAAGCTCGTCGTCCACTGCTCCGAGGGAGCATCTCCCAAGACCGTCGACCGACCCGCCCTCATGGCCGACTGCGCCGACGCCCTCGAGAGCCTCGGGGGGAGCGTATGGACCGGCTGCGATCTCAACACGACCGGGGATGACATGGACATCCTCGTTAGCAAGACCCCGTACGTCCTCGCCGGGATCGGCTCCTCAGTCGACACCAATGTTGCCACGGCCAAGACCACCATCGGCTCCATCCTCGGCGTCATCGACGCCCACGACCTCGACATCAGGCAGCAGAGCTTCATGGTGCAGGGTTGCGGAAAGGTCGGCAAGAATGTCGCCGAGATGCTGGTCGAGCTAGGCGCCAGGCAGGTGAAGACCTGCGACGTCGTCAGCAAGCTAGCAGATATCCCAGGGTGCGAGCCCCTGGCCGAGGGCGAGAACTGGTTCGACCAGCACGTGGACTTCCTCGTCCCCTGCGCCAACAGCCTGGCGATCGACGAGCTTGTCCAGGACAGGATGCCCGCCCCGAAATTCATTGTCGGAGCTGCAAACCAGGTGAGCCGAGGATTTGTTGAGGAGTGGTCGAGGAGTGGTTTAAGCCCCGAGTTGTATTATACAGTACTGTAGTAGTATTATATTAGAGACGATTATGCGAGGAGGAGGAGGAGAGGGAAGACGACGAGTGAAATCTAACAGCTTTCTAAATTTCAGCCGTTCGCTAACCAGAGCGTTAGGGACGCCTTCGACAGGGCGGGTGTGCTCCACGTCCCCGAGTCAATTTCCAGCGGAGGGGCAATCATGGCCGACAGCGTCGAGTGGTCGAACCAGAAGCTCTTCCGGACGGTGGACGCCGACATGCTCTACGCATGGATCGTCGACCTTTCAAGGGCCAAGAGCAAGGACCTCTGCGAGAGGGCCAAGAACAAGGCCGTGAACATCTCGAAGGTCATCGATACAGTTTACTCCGGCCCGAACGCGACCCCCGTGGGCTCCAACTTCCCCGAGTGGTTGGAGGCGAAGAGGAGGGAGAACGTCGGAGAGTGACGAGTGAAGTTGTGGGCTGTTGGGGTTGGAGAGTTGGAGGGGGAGAGAGGTGCAGAGAAGTTTGACGGAAATAGAGTAGAAACTGTAGCAATAGCAGGGTATTAAAACGATTCTAGGCACACATTTTGTAATCAAAGAGTTATTTCATTGTTGTCTCTTTCGTATTGAAAAGCTTTGCATCAGACAACAAATACAAGGTACAACAAGGAGTACTTTCGCACGGGCGCAACGGGTTGACAGTGAGGCACACGACACGACATGACACAAAGTGAATCGGAACAAAAAGGAACTGGGGTTATGGTTATGGTTATGGTTATAGTTATGGTTATGGTTATGATTTGTGGTTTGGATTTATCAAAGGTCGAAGTGTTAGGATTATGGTTATGGTTATGGTTATGGTTATGGTTATGGTTATGGTTATGGTTATGGTTATGGTTATGGTTA
>BRXX01000350.1:0-38856 GCA_030267905.1 Triparma verrucosa
CCCTAACCCTAACCCTAACCCTAACCCTAACCCTAACCCTAACCCTAACCCTAACCCTAACCCTAACCCCAATTAATATCCTCAGAGGTCAGTTGATCTAGTCTTTATTACACAAAATGATCTTATAAAATAATTACTTTCCCGGCCAAGAGAACCCTCGCGTGCTCAGAATCGTTCTCTTCATTACGCTCAAGCCCTCCCTGCACTGTGCTGGGTGCCCTCTTGTCGGAAGGCTTTGTAATTTTTTTCGCAATCTTCTCTGGGATGTTCCACTTTGTCTTCTTCCAGACTCTCAGCCCAGTCTTCGGAAACTCTACGGCCGCCTCTCCTTCCTTCTCCCTCTCCAGCAGAATGGCCTTGACCTTTTTTGCATTTTCGGTGCAGATCGCCAGGTGTGCCTCAAGCGTCACAGCGGGAGCGACAGGAACAGCAAAAATTGCGAAGCTGCGACGGGCATAGTGAGTCGAAAGATTTGTGTTCTCGAGTTAGCCTCACTGCCTGCTTCGATCTCACTGCCTACCTTTGTCCTCGCTGCCGCTCACCTGTGCTCCACCTGGCCAAACTTCTCCGCCATCTTCTTGTACCGCTTCTCAAACACGGCCTTCTGCTCCTCGCTCAACTCGAACAGCTTGGCCCCAGTATCCGCCAGGTCCTGTACTATCGCCTCCTCCTTCTTCCTGTTCTCGGCGCAGATGGCCAGATGCGCTTCCTCTGAGACGGCCTCCTCGACCTCATTAATTTCCCATGTGTATCCCTCTGTCTTGGCCTTTTCGGCTCCGTACTCCTTTGCAAAGTAGGCTTCGAGCTTCATCCTTCTTCCCTCCACGGTAAAGGGTTTCCTGTTCGCCCTAAACTCGAGCGTCTTCTCTTGCTCTTCTAAAACCAGATCGTCCTTGATCGCGTTGGCAGAAAGCTCCTTCCAGCAGACGGAGGTCTCTTCAGAGGGGACGAAGCACTGGCTGCTGTACTCCCCAAATTTAGGCTCAACTTTAGTCAGGTCGGAGAACACCAAATCCTGCGCAAACTCTGCGAGCTCCTCCCTGACCTCCTTTGAAAAGAGAGTTATGTCGTTCTTGTAGAAGTCGTCGGCATCAAAGGAGGCGTCCAGGGGATTAGTTTCCTCCGGACGCAGCCAGCCCTCTGGGACGAACGTCTTCACCTCCTCCTCCCCGGCATCTGTGACCTCGTAGTACGTCAGGCGCAGGCTCTGAAGGTTTCCGTCGATACTTTCCTCCGACCCCATTCCCATGTAAACGTTGAGCATCTTCTCGCCGCCTGCGAGGACCTTCTGGACGAACGCCGAGCGAATGGTCGAGGCCGCAAAGAAGGTGTGCAAGGGAGCGAAGGCGGCGTCGTTGCGCCTCAACTTGCTGAACTCCTCGTACTCCTTCCGCTCAAGCTGCTGGCGGTAAAGGTCATCGGACGGTTCATCCGCTTCAGCGCCGGGCACAGTCACGACAGGGTTCAGAGGAGCCGTGGTGTAGTCTTTCCGCGGAGGCGGCGATCGCAAGGCAATCTTGGACTGGGCGTCCCGGATACAGTCCTCGGGGGCGAAGCCATTGTTGCCGTCCACGAAGGTTTCATTCCTGCGGGGGGAGCTCTTCAAAGCAGCAAGCTGCCTTTTTAGAAGTGCGTCGTCCATGTCCTCTGGCTTCGGTGGCTGCTTAGGCGTCGGCGGTTCTTGTGGCTCAATGGGTTTCTGCGGCTCAATGGTGGTCGTCAAGGTTGAGACAACAATCTCTGCCTCCACGATCTGCACGTCGTCAACTGCCAAGGCCATTGGACTGAATCCCCCGTCTTTCTCTGACGCCGCCGTAATCACCGTCACCGGTTGATTCAAATTTGCGGCCTTACTACTGCTACACCCCATGTCTGTCGAAGGTCTGCTTTAGTGACGAAGGCGTAGTGAAAGCTTCTAAAAGCCTTGAGTAGTGCGGGTGTGACGACGCCTGTGTTAGGAACGCTGAAAAATGAGTCCAAACGATCGCTGCCAAAAACCAACAAATCCCTTCCCCGCTCCTCCACTTACAGATGGCCAAAATTAAAGATCCTTGGCCATTACCAAGCAATAAAGCAAGAAAGCCCGGAATATAATATCTGTTGGGCAAAAATCACCTCTTGTGTTCTAGGTTACCATGCAATACTTTCAGTCAGCTATCTTGTTGGCCTTGGCTGCCTCTACGCACTGCTTGGCCCCGAGGAACGTCCGTGTGAAGGACAAAACCTTTATGACACAGCCTTCGGATGGCTCGACCTCTGAGGTGATCATGTTGGAGGGGCCTAATGTCGTGGTGAAGGGGCCTCCCTACCTTCCTGGAGTTGACGGCGACTCCCAATGCAGTGATCTCGTCGATGCCGAATGCCAGGCGGCGGGTACTTGCGAGGTAAGTCCTCTGGCGGTTGACACCAGCTCTGGCCAATTACAAGGCTTTGCACCAGGCTTGCCCCACCCCCCGCTCACCCTCGCTCACTTTCAATCGCGCCCCCTCCCTAAAAAAAGACCTGCTACAACTTCAACGAGGCCGACGTGAACCACATCAAGAGTCTCGGGTACAACTCCATTCGCCTGGGGGTCGTCTGGGCCGGCGCTCAGCCAACAGAGGGCGACTCTCTGGACCCTGCTTTCATGAAGCGTCTCCACGACATCCTCGACCTGACCGACCGCACTGGAATCCACGTCATTCTGGACAACCACGGTGACATGGTCGGCTCGGCCGGCTGCGGCAACGGCGTCCCCATGTGGTTCCAGCAGAAGGCTGCCCCCGACCTCATCGGCAAGAAGGTGAGAAGCGAAGCGTCTTGAACAACAACGCCATCAACTGGCGCGACGACTGCGAGTTGACTGCCTCAGAAGAAGACAGAGGGCAAGGAGACTCCGATCCAGCCCCAGTCTCAGCTCCATCCTCCTCTACTAACCCACACATTGGTTATTCGTTCTAACTCATCGCTTCGCTCCTCGCCTCGCCAGCTCACCACCGGCTTCCCTTACTCCCTCATCAGCTCCTTGAAGGTGACCAATGTCAATGGCTACGACCACTGCACCACCGACGAGCAGGTGAGAAGTGAAGTGTCTCTAACCCACACATGATTATTTATTCTAACTCGTCGCTTCGCTCCTCGTCGCCAGTGGGCTGTCCACGCTGGGGACCCCAACTACAACCTCCTGAACGAGTGCTGCCAGGCCATGAACGGCCCGAACCCCGCCGGCCTCGGCTACACCAAGATTTCCCAGAAGACCATGGATTACATGGTGAATCCCGGCGCGGGCCGCGACTACTTCGTCAAGTTCTGGAAGCTCATGGCTGAGGCGGTCGTCGATCACCCCTCCGCCATCGCCGCTGAGCTCATGAACGAGCCCATGACCATCTACAGGAAGCACGCCTTCAACACTTGGAGGGCGGCCGCCGAGACCATCAACGCCGTCATCCCCGACATGGCCGTCGCGGTCTGTGACACCGGCGAGGGTTCCTTCATCCCCGACTGGGTCACCAAGTACTACCCCTTCGGCGACCTCCGCATCGACAGGGACACCGAGAAGTACATGAAGGAGTCGCAGAACTTGTTCTACGCGTGGCACTACTACGGCCAGCCCAGCACCCCCGACGAGGCCGTCAAGAACGCGCAGGCCATCTCCGACGACTGGAACATGCCCTCCTTCGCCACCGAGTTCATGGGCTGCTCAACCTGGAACGCAGCCAAGAACGCTGGCATCAGCCACAGCTACTGGCACTATTCTTGCTATTGCGACACCAACACCGATTTCTCTGCGAAGGGAGTCGTCGTGCCTGACACCAGCTTCGGAGCCTGCATCCTCGGGTGGGGAGGAGGCAACGCAGACTACACTTGTGATGAGGAGAAGGTCAAGGACTTGGAGTTCTTGGCCAGCGCCGAGGCTTGAAGAAGTGGTGGCACTAGAGGGGCGGGGTGGAGTAGTACGTAGTACGAAGGACAGCGGCATATAACAATTATTCTGCGCCATTGCACTACACGAAGCCTCCTGTTTTCAATGTTTTTTATTGCCTTGAGTAGTACGAGGGAAGGAAGCGGCATATTAAGCCAAAGACAAAATAGGGCAAAATCCGAATAAGAGATTCTCATGCAAAACACCAAGGCTTTTAACTATTATTTTTTGCGACATGGTCTCCGTCGCTGTTCTTCCTTTGCCTCTTATCCAGCGTTCGGTGCATACTCTTTCGACCACCTTGTTAAGATGGCGCAGAGCAGTGCTCCAGAAAGCGCCCCATGCTCGTCCGCCGTCAAAACCCCGTTGCTTTGCAGAACCCCCACGTCAGCACCTTTTACTTTCACTTGCATGGCATGGTTCTGCATGCAGTGAACGCAGCACGCCCCTAAGCAGAAGGTGGCAGTGAGGAAGGGGAGGACCCACCAGTGGGTCGCTGAGACGAGTCGAACCACCTCGGATCCGTCCTCTATCATCTGAATGTCATAGCCTGCCTTGCCGGATACAAAATCACTGCAAGTCGTTGATATGCTGTTCGCCCATCGGATCTGGAATGACTTACCAGTGGGACCGGGGGCGCCTTCGAGGGACCCGTAAACGGCCCCAGGTACAAGTTTTATAACCTCCGTATTATCCGGCATCTTAACGACCACACCGGCATCCCAGGATATCATATGGAGCTGCAAGATGGACACGCCGGATGCGTCGGTGATTGGGACAATTTTTTCACCCGCAGTGCCTGATTTTGAGGATTTTCCTAGAGTCACATGGCCACCGGCATTCGCCAACATCTCCTGAATCTGCGGCGAAGCAGAGGGTGTAGGGAGTATCGCTGAACTGCTGACAGGTTGTGAGCTATTGTTTGGTGTGGTGGCGGTGATTCAACGCGCTGGGTGGTGGCGGGATTCAACACGCTGGGTAAATATGTTTCACCGCGTTAAAGTCAACAAAGCGGGATTCTCTGACATATCCCGCGACCACTCATCCAGGAGGCTCTCATACGTACGTTTCCTTATCCATTTTCTCTCTCGAAGATTTTTTTAGTTTTCTAGTCAAAACTCTTTGAAATAAAAGATTAAATAGATCGCGCAACGCCTCTCCCTACACACCAAGGACCTCAGAATACACTAAAGCGCTCAATTAAATCAAAGCTCACGCTCGCCTTCCTCGGAAAGAAACAAATTACACACCAAATCAAAATCTCAATCCCACCACTCCGAAACCAAACTTAAATCATGGCTGACATCACCATAACGATACTGAACGCGCAGACGAACGCGACAGAGGCCATAACTCTGCCGCCTGCGACGGAGATATCCTTCCTCAAAGAGCTCGCGGCTCCCCTTGTCAACGCTTCCCCCTCTGACCCGATCCTCTATGAGGTGAGACTCTTCAAGACTCCGTGGGGAGAATGGACGTTACCCAACCGCGAAAATCCCAAATTCTGACACCTCCCGTTCCACTGCCTCGTGCAGAATCACGAGCTTTCGTCGGGAACCCTCGCCTCCAACAACGTCGTCGCCGGGAGCATTCTCTCCGTGGGCTCCGCAGTGTCTCCTCCTGCCCCTCCCCCTGCCGCCGCCCCTGCCGCCGCCCCCACCCTCGACTTCTCCGCTCTCCTCGCCGGCGCCGGCGTACCCGATCCTTTACTGGCCGCCCCCGCCCCCGCTCCTGCGCCCGCTCCCGTTCCCTCCTTTGGCAACCCTCTCGCTTTTGCAGCCGCCGCCCCCCAAGGTCCCGTTTCCTTCGACGGCATGAACCTTGACCAGCTGGCCCAATCGAACCCTAACCCCGCCCACTTCGTCCAGCTCCTACTCTCCGACAAGCACCTGAACTGCTTGAAGGAGCTCCGCTTCCACAACCCCAGAATAGCAGCGGACATCGAAGCGAAGCGCTCTGACCTCAACTCTGCCAAGCAAGGTGAGGAGTTTTTTAATTCTCGAACGTACCTAAAACCTTCGCTAACCCCAATGGAATGACTACAGTCTGGCAGGCTCACCTCGTGAAGAGCAGTATTTCCGGTTCCTTCCGCCAGAACACCGCCATGGCAAAGGAGAGGGAAATGGAGCAACGGCTCCGTACGAACCCCATGGACGAGGAGGCGAACAAGTACTTCGGCGAGAAGATAAGGTTGAAGAACGTCGACGAACAGTACCGTGAGATGATGGAGTCCTTTCCGGAGGCTATGGGCCGCGTCCTCATGCTCTACATCAAGGCCAAGATAAACGGGAAGGACCAGGTACGAAGCAACTGTGCTCAGTAATTCTCTCCGCCCTTAACAGCCGCTAAAAAGGTTCTAACTCGTCCTTCTCTTTCGCAGGTCGCCTTCGTCGACTCCGGCGCCCAGATGACCGTGATGAGCTACAAATGCGCCGAGAAGCTCGGCATCCTCCACCTCGTCGACGAGCGTTTCGCTGGAGTCGCAGTCGGAGTAGGCGAGAGCAAGATCCTAGGGAAGGTGAGAGCCGCATTGTTCGTGCCCCGAATGAAGCTGTTCGCCTACCCCCTTTGTTTTTCTAACTATCGTTCTATCTGACGCCTTTTGTGGGAACAGGTCCACCTCGCCGACATAGAAATCGAAGGCTGCACCTTCCAAATGACCGTAACAGTAATGGACGACAACAAAGGCCTCGGCGACAAAAACATGGACTTCCTCCTCGGCCTAGACATGCTAAAACGCCACCGCTGCTCCGTAAACCTCGCCTCCAACACTCTTGACTTTAGTACGGGTAATATTTCGACGCCTTTTTTACAGGAATATCAACTCGACCAGAATAAAGGTGGTACTAGAGGTTTTGACCCTGATAAGTCGAATAAAGAAATTGAGGACGCGATAGCTAACTCACTTAAAGACGATAAGAAGGAAGATGATGGGGAAGGTACGACACCGATGGAAGGAACAGAAGACTCAAAGAACCCTTGAAAAAAAAACTATAAAATAAACATTGTTGTTTCTCTTTCATAACAAACATTCTTTTACGTTATACAACATACAACATCATCTTAATATAACGATAGGAGCCATAGGTGCAGCTCTCTCGAAGAATAGGCTGTTAATGTAAACCTCCCACAACACTAGAACACCTATACCTACCCCCTTTCTTCATTGTTCTCGAATTGTTTTCGATAATTGTATTTCCTTCTTTTCAGGACGTTGGGGTTACGAGTGTTCTCTCAGTTTCGAAAGATAGGGTTTAACGTAAAGAGGGGGGAGGAATATAACATCATCTTAATAAACGATAGGAGCCATAGGTGCAGCTCTCTCGAATAATGGGCTGTTAATGTAAACCTCCCATAACACTAGAAGACCTATACCTACCCACGTAGAATTTTCAAGAATTTTAAGATAATTTATTTCCTTCTTTTCAGGACTTGTTTTAGGGGTTACGAGTTCTCTCAGTTTCTCGATAGGGTTCAACGACGGAGGAGGGGGGGAGGACGACGACGGACCGAAACGCTCGGCGTATGATCGAGTGTCGTTGTCTACGTCTGTGTTAATTTTTTTCTTGCGTTTTTTGTTAAGGAGCTGCTGAGGTTTTGGGAGGGGGGTGGAGACGGCGTCGAAGGTAAAGGTTGATTCGAGGGAGAGGTCGCGGGGGGGAAGGGAGGAGACCGTGGTGGAGCGGGAGGGGACCGGCTGGGAGGAGGCGGGGGGGGAGAGGGTTGAGGGGGCATCTGACGACGTCTTCTCCTCCTGGAGGGAGGGGAGGACGAAGTCTGGCAAGGATTTTACGATTGACTGCTCGTGTGAAGTGAGTGTGTGCGCTATACGTTAGTTGACTTATACGTCGTCACAGTGTTCGGTCGGGCGTCGGGTATAATAATAGTGTGCTCACTCACCTCCTCCTCCTCTGTCAATCCTTTAAGGGCGATATCATCATCATCGTTGTAGTCATCGTTGTTATCATCGTTGTACGAATTCTTTCGCTTTCGCTTTTTAGCATAAAGTGAGCTACACCTACTGATGGTGCTGCTACCGCTTATTTTCTGCCCGTTATAATGTGCATGAAATGCTGCATGAAATGCTGCATTATTATGTACGATGTGAGGAACGAGCTGGAACGAAGAGGGAGGACTCATGAAGGGACTTATGAAGGGACTCATGAAGGGACTGACTGATTTACACGTTAATAACAACAAGAATAACGATAGACATATTGTACGAAGCATCGTGAATGATAAAAAGTTAAAGCAGATGAGAATATTCGCTTTCCAGGAAAAGTGAAAAAAGTTCCCTCACTTTTCACTCTTCCTGCCTTATAATCTTTCTACGTGAGAATGTTCAGTCAAACTCTGCGCCAATACCATCTCATAAACACGATTCCCCACAAAATCCAGTCCAATTTTGACCGTTGGCGTTATCCTTGGAGCAAGCAAGCATTACGACCTAAACAGAGAGGCCTTCCCTCCCTCCGAAGAGGCCTTCCCTTCCCTCGATCCCTTCCCTCTATCCCTACCTCGCTGTACTATTCTAGAACGCTCCTTCTCCTTCTCTCCTTCTCCTTCTAACCCTCTCACCACCATCACATCACAGCGTCGCTCATAACAATGTCCACAGAAGTCTTACCAATGCCTTCATCCTCCGTCTCTCCTCCCGCTCCTCCCTCCTCCTCCTCCAAGAAGTCCGCCCCCCTCGAGCTCCCGTGGGTCGAGAAGTACCGCCCCACCCTCCTCTCCGACGTCGTCGGAAACGAGGAAACGACCTCCCGCCTCCAGGCCATCGCCGAGGACGGTAACCTTCCCAATTTAATCGTTAGCGGACCGCCGGGGACGGGGAAGACTACTAGCGTTAAGGCTCTGGCTTTGGCGCTTTTGGGGGACAAGTGTAAGGTCGGAGTACTCGAGGTGAGATTACAAATGCAAACGGATGGACAACAGTGACTTCTTCATTCTAACCCCACCCCCTTCCCCCTTCCCCCTCCCCCTCCCCCTCCTCTCCAGCTAAACGCCTCCGACTCTCGCGGCATCGACGTCGTCCGTAACAAAATAAAGTCCTTCGCCCAATCAAAGATAACTCTGCCCCCCTCCCGTCACAAAATCGTAATCCTCGACGAAGCCGACTCCATGACAACCGCCGCCCAACAAGCCCTCCGTCGAACCATGGAAGTCTACTCCTCCACGACCCGTTTCGCGTTAGCCTGCAACCTCTCCTCAAAAATAATCGAACCCATCCAATCCCGAGCCGCCATCCTCCGTTTCACACGTCTCTCTGACTCTCAAGTTCTCTCCCGTCTCATTCACGTTTGTACATCCGAAGGTGTCTCATATACGTCTGACGGTTTAGAAGCTATTATATTCACGGCGGAAGGGGATATGAGGAACGCTATTAATAATTTACAGGCGACGTGGGCCGGGTTTGAACATGTTAATCAGGGGAATGTTTTTAAGGTTTGTGATCAGGTGAGTTATGTAAGGATTTGGGGTTATGTGTGTTGATTACGTGTTTGTTTTGTTTTTAACCGGGTTTTTTTTAATGCTTATTTTTAACGAATCACTTAATAATTGTTTTTCGCTCGGGGTCGCTCTCGTTTTGTTGTTCTTCTTTTCTCGTTTTGTTTTTGCAGCCTCACCCCGAAACTGTAAAGTCAATCCTTAAATACTGTTCCCTCGGTGAAACGAAGAACGCCGTCTCTTCGATGCGATCCCTCTACTCGACGGGTTACTCCTGCTCCGACATAATATCTACGATATTTAAGGTTACGAAGTCGCAGAATTTTCAGGAGAGTATGAAGTTGAAGTTCTTGAGGGAGATTGGGTTTGCGCATGTTAGGATCGCGGAGGGGAACGCTACGCTGTTGCAGCTTTTGGGGTTGTTAGGGAGGATGTGTGAGATTGGGAGGGAGATGGGGGAGAAGGGGGAGGAGGATATGGTTATTGAGTGATAAGGGAAGGAAAGAGAATTGGGGGGGGGGTTAAGGGTTGTTGAGGGGAGCGGAAAAGGTGTTTTCATGACAAATGTTTGTTTTGGTTTTTGTTAATGAATGTTTTCACACCAGTCCAGTATTACTGTATTTCATCATTATGTGCGTGTGCGTGTGTGTGTTTTGTTGGGTGTTCTTCGTCGTCTGCATAAACTAAAAACTTACGGCTCAATTTAGACGACATTTTCGGCGATATTTCCAGGGAACCAGTTGAAATCTCCCTCGAACGGGATCATGACGTTTCCAGAGTAGCCGGGGATGAGGCCCTTGAGAAGGGGAACGGAGCCAGGGACTGCAGCCTCGGCCAAGAATCCGAAGATGCCGATCATTGCTAACCTCCCGTTGTTGACCTCCATTACTAGCCTCCTCTGCTTTTTCTCTTCGGACATTCTGCCGTTAAATCCGAATGGGTCGTAGAGATTGAGGGGGAAGATGGAACCCTTTTTGTTGGCGAATTTTCCGGGCTGTCCTCCCCTTCGCTCAGCGGGTCAAGGTTAGAAAGGTAAACGTCACAAAATTACTTAGAAATCGTTCACATATTGCGCCGCCTCACCTCATGTAGTGGGGCTCCTTGGACTCTGGAATGCCCTCGAACTGGTACTCGTCCCAAACCTCGAGGGCACCGATGGCGAGGATTATCTGCCACTTGCTCGCCTGCGGGAGGGCATCCCACAGCGCGGGGACCGACCCGACAGACTCCAGCTTGGGCCAACCCGTGCCGTCCATCTGCATGGCGAATGGCCAGGTCCAACCCTGGGCGTGGACGAGGTAGCCGACAAAGGCAGCCATCGCGACACGACCGTGCTTGATCTCAGCATGGCGGAGGAAGCCGATGGTGGCGTCCTGCCCCTCCTCCCAGAAGCCGCCTTCGAATGTAGCAAGGTTCAAGGGGTCGAAGTACTGCGCGAAACAGAGGTTAGATTCACCCTCAACGCTCCACAAACCTTCCCCGTCATCATGAGCATCTCCTCTCTGAGGGTTTCAACTTACTTACCTTGACGATCGGATTCGCGTCGTTTGCAAAGCTCTTGAGGTCGTCGAGCGTTGCGATTGCGCCGCCCTTTGCTGTGAAGTGTGACGCCGACGGTTAGTTAAAGATATATACGGTATAAAGGATTCTGTCGAGAGAAGTGCGCCCGAGACCCACGCCTCCAGATACTTTGATAACATTTAAAATCTCATTCTTTGGTGAAATGATTGCCCGATGGTGGCTCTGAATGTGCGCAATTCACCATCAGCACATTCGGCTGTCGCTAATCGTCGTATTTTCTTCTCAAATTCATGTCTTCAAGGCACACGCCTTACCTACTGCAAGTGCCGGAGCATCCGGAGCATCTGTAGCCTCATCTTCCGCGAATAGGCGAGATTTGGTTAGCTGAGCGGTCGGAG
The DNA here is from genome assembly GCA_030267905.1 of Triparma verrucosa. Classification (NCBI taxonomy): domain Eukaryota; class Bolidophyceae; order Parmales; family Triparmaceae; genus Triparma; species Triparma verrucosa. The sequence continues at coordinate 11,272 of BRXX01000350.1, forward strand.
GAGTGGTGAAACCCGAGGCGAGGGCCAGCGTGGAGGCGAGGAAGACTGCTAAAATTTGCATTTGATGGGAAAGTTTGGTGGATCCAATCTGAGTTATTCTGGAAAGTTATTTTGCTATAAGACAGTTCACAAAACGCTTTCCAATAGCTGTGCGCTATTCCATCCTCGAAATACATAACGTATCTTAGTCTTCACTTACTCTAGTCCTCCAAATCGTCGTATAAAGATCCCAGAAGGTGAAGTGCAACAACCGGAGCCTTCTCGCCTTTGTATTTTGATGCCACTGCTTCCACTGACGCCCTCTCCAGCTCCTCACACCTCCAGTCTCATGGACCCTAACGCCCTAGCTTTCTTGATTCGCTCTACCCTCGGCCTCGTCGCATACCTGTCCGGTCGTTTCTCTCCTTCCTGCCGAACGTTCTTCTTCCTCGACACAGTCTACGCAGGGATACGCATGTACTTCGCCCTGACATGCACCGAAGGTAGTTTCTTCAAGCCAGATGAAATAACGTCGAAGGAACCAACCAGGAACCGTCTCTTGATTTGGCTTCCCCTCCTGAACCTCCTCGGTTTAATAACGTACTACTTCTCCATCTCGCTCCCCCCCTTCCTAACGTTCCGTCCCCTCCCTCTCCTCGGCTCGTCCCTCTTCTGCCTCGGTATCTTAACCCTCTACCTCTCCCACGTCTCCCTCGGCTCAAACTGGTCAATGAAAGTCGAGACAAAATCCACCCAAACTCTCGTAACCACAGGCATATACTCTCGCATCCGTCACCCTATGTATCTGGCGTTCTTTCTGGCATCGTTGGGAGGGTTATTCCTCACGGGGAACGTTATTTTGGGAGGGAGTTTCGTGGGAGCTTCGGGGGTGGCTGCGGGGAGAATACCAAGGGAGGAGAAGATTATGAGGGAGGCCTTCGGGGGAGAGTGGGACGAGTACGTTGAGAGGACTAGGGGGGGGATTTTGCCCAGGTTCGGGGGAGGGGAGGAGAAAGAGAAAGAGGGCAAGTTGAAGTGATCAAAGTGGGGTGTATTCAGTACGTTTTTTTTTTCTTCATGCAGCAATCAACCTTTTTAATTTTCTTCTCCCCGCCCTACAAATCAACATCTCACCCCCCCCCACCCCCCCCTCTTCCTAAACCTTCATCAACTCCTCCTCCTTACTCTTCTGCACCTCCTCCACCTTCTTAACATACCCCTTCGCCAGCTCATCAATATCAATCTCCCCATTCTTAAGTTCATCCTCCCCGATCACTCCCTTCTTCTCCAGCTTCTTACACTTATCAACCGCATCCCTCCTCGCGTTCCTCACCGACACCTGCTCCATTCACGCGACGAGATTCGCAATAGAGAGGGTTTGTTTTAATGTAAGTGTCAGTTTTAATAACGTCACCGTATCGAAACAAACACCATACGCACGTAAAATATCCTTTCTCCTAACTCTCCCCACACTCTCACCTTCGCATCCTCCGCAATCCCTTTACATACTTTCATAAGTTCCTTCCTCCTCTCCTCCGTCAACGGCGGTATATTCAACCTAATAACATCCCCTGAATTATTAGGCATCAAACCTAAATCACTCTCGATGATCGACTTCTCAATGTCACCGATTGTACTTTTATCGAATGGGGAGACTGTTAACTGCTGTGAACTACTAACGCTGACAGTAGCTAAACTAGACAAAGGCGTAGGAGCACCGTAATAATCGACGTTAATCCTGTCGAGAATGTTAGGGGAAGCGCGGCCGGTGCGGAGGGATTGGAGGGATGTTTGGAGGGCAGAGATTGTGTTGGACATCTTTTCTTCGCAGAGGAGACAGTAGTCGTCGACGCCGAGGTCGTCGGTGGCAGCGCAGGAGAGGGAGGAGGAGGGGGGAGGGAAGAAGGAAGGAGGACGGAGGAGGAAGGAGTGAGAGTTTGGTAGGGTTGTGAAGAGGAAGAGGAGGACGGACGCGTTTAGGAGGATGAAACAGGAGCTGTACATGTTGATCTTTTTACGTGCTTCGATTGTTTGTTGGTTGCTGGGATGGCAATGTAATGAGCAGAGAGTTGTTTGAGTTTTTGGGCTGATGATATCTGTTGAGAGTGTGCGAGGAAGCGAGGAAGCGAGGAAGGGAAGTAAGAGTTAGACAGGACAGGATAGACAGCGTAGCGTGTGTTAGCGTGTGTTGAACGTAGAAGTTCAGGATATGTATTTCAGCGCTATTTAGTGTTACTACGACGACCCCAAGGTATGCGCGTGGAATGGCCTTTCTAAGATCACGCATTTGCTCATCAGTTTTGCTGATCAGTAAGCTGACCAGTTTGCTAATTTGTGTGTAAACCGCTCTTAGATATAATGCCATTAGAATGTCATTAGAATGCCAACGTTGTCTAGGATACTCTTAGCGTTCATGTGACACAAATAGTGACACAAATAGTGACACAAATATATTATGAAAGAGTGCCGCTGATCAAGCGACCTCACTGAAGCCATGACCCTTTACTTCGTCTTCGTAGAGAGGCGTGCATGCACGACAGATCAACGATGAGTCATGTGGGATAGCGCTACGTGCATTAAATCGGCCATGCAGTCCATTACTGACACTAAACAGGTATACTAATACTGACATCAATGTTTTGCTAATCATTTTGGGCATATCGCTGGACCCATTATTGTCCTATTAACGACATCGTCGACCACGCTTACTTTATCACAGCCATCAAATCCTTCATATCATCACAAATATAGGTATTAAAAGTCAGTCGGAGCGCCTTAAACTATAAAAGTCAAAACAACGCTATTGCTACTATCTGCCCGCTCCTTTTCCGCCACCTCCTTCACTCCCCCCAACTATAATCTTAAAGTAAACGCCTTAAAGTAAAGTCCTTAAAGTTCTCGGTAACGTCAATGTCTTCCTCCTCTGATCTCTTAATAGCATCCGATCAGCGCGCTCGTTCTTTAAGCCGTGGTTCCTTCTCTAGCTCGAGGAATAGCTCGAGGAATAATTCACCCAGGGAGTCTTTAGATGTTCCTTTTTCGGCTCCCTTGTCACAGCCGCTTTTACTAACGGAAGAGAGGGAGAGGCAGGAGACTAAGGATGGGAGGACTTTGACGGATGAACAGGTTAGTCACAGGAGGAAGGAGACAGGTTGAACAGAAGGCGCGACTGATTAACGTTACATTATCATCCGGCGCAATGCCGCATAACACCAGCCTACCCGCGCCCGCTATTTCTGACTCGTCGCTCCGCTCCTCGCCCTCCCCCCCCCCCCACCGCAGACCTTCGCCTTCTCCCTAGGCCACGCTCAAAACGACCTCTCCTCCTCCCTCTGGTTCACCTACCTCCTAATCTACCTCGAGACCCTCCGTTATCTCCCCCCCTCCTCCTCCGGTATCTGCATGCTCTCCGGTCAAATCTTCGACGCAATATCCACCCCCATAGCCGGCCTCGTCTCCGACTCCGGTCTCGGCGTAAAATGGCGAACCTGGAACCTCTGCCCTCGAACCTACCAACATCTAATCGGTACGTTCCTAGTAACTACATTCTTCTCATGCGTATGGATATTCCCCCCCCCAGAATTCAACGAAGGCACCTCCCCCACAACCTACAAACCTTTAACTACAAGCTATTACTCTTTAAGCGCCGGTTTATTCAACGTAGGTTGGGCTTGGGTACAAGTAAACCATTTAGCTCTCATCCCTGATCTAACAGACCACGAACTCGAAAGGGTTACGCTTACGAGTAAACGTTATGGGGTTACTGTTTTGACTTCTGTGTTGGCTTTTTTATCGTATTTGATTTTGTTGTCGGAGTTTGAACCTAAAGGATATAATTCGGAAGAGAAGTGGAGGGTTTTAGGTATTATATGCGTCAGCGTCGGTATGGTATGTAACGTAATATTCTACAGGGGTATGTCAAGCGTTTGCGCTTCAAAGAACTCAGGGATTCGAGGTGGAGATAGCTTGAAATGCCTTAGCGATGAATTATATAATGAAGCTCTCTTACCTCCTTCCGGTCTTCCCTCTAAAGACGACGTTTCCATCCAAGTCCCCTCCTCAACTCCAGACGAAACAATAACCTCCCCCTTCCAATGGTTAAAAACCCCCCTCTTCTACCCCACAGCCTTAATCTACATGTCAACCCGTCTCCTAATAAACATAATAAACGTTTACATAACCTTCTACCTCCTAGAACACCTCCAATCACCTAGCGTTACTCTAGCACTCGTGCCGTTGACTATGTATGTTAGCAGCTTTATTTTAACAAGTTTCAGTAAGAGGATTACTAAAAAATTCGGGAAAACTATTACTTATATTATTGGAGGAGGTATCACGGGTTTAGGGTGCGTGGGGTGTTTCTTTTTGAAGGGGAGCGGATTTGAGGATATAGGTATGTATATTATAGCTGTTTTTTTCGGTGTGGGTAATAGTTTGGTTATGGTTACGGGGGTTGGTAAAGTAAATGATTTAGTTGGTGATAATGTGAGCACTTCGGCTTTCGTGTATGGTTGTATGAGGTGAGAGGCGAACGCCAGGGAACACCACACACACACACTTCAACGATGACTTTTTTCATGTTTTCTAATGAATGTGCGAATTTTTATCCCGTCGTCACAGCTTTACAGATAAACTTAGTAGCGGAGTAGTGGTGCTTTACATTCAGAACGTTAGGGACACAAAGTGCGACGACGAGGAAGGGGATGAAGACGAATGCGGTCGGTTCGTTAAGGATGTCATGACGTGGGTGCCGATCGTCAGTGTGGGAGTGGCTTGCGCGGTCATCGTGGCGCTGGGAGATAAGCAGAAGCAGAAGGAGAAGAAGCAGATCAACGGGTAGAAAGATTTAGAACAGGAAAATGAACGTCATATTTTCAATACATGCTAAACTTCCTCCTGCTCGCCCTCCTCGATGCCTCCCGTCGACTTAACAATGGCGGCCGCAAGTGTCAATAGGCTCAACCCAAAAACCTTCCCAAATTTTCCTCCCCTCAGCAACATAGCTCCCCCAAATAGCATCATCGAACTAATTATCCCCCTCTTCCTCACGACGAATTTACTTCCCACAACCCTCCTCCAAACATCCTTCTCCTCCCCTTCCACACACCTCTTCAGCAAAAACCTCACACCACTAGCTCCCTTCCCTACCCTCAATTTATCGTCGACGTAACTCGCGTCAAGTATTACTTTAGAAGTAGGTCCAATCATAGCTGTTATACCGAGAATACTCTTGAAACCGAATAAACTTATTCTCAACATCGGACTACCGAATTCGGCTCTAACAGTGTTGCTAGTTAAGCCACCATCTGTTTTTCTTTTTTGAACAATTTCTGATCTTTCTGTCTCAGATAAAAATTTACATTCACCTTTCAAGACTACAGCAACGCATATAAACCTACTTAAAATACTTAAAAGCACGAGATTAACTGCGGAAGTTGAAGAACCTTCGAGGATTATGTTCTGGTATAAACCTTGGAGTTTGAAGATACGAGAGGTTACTAAAGAGAGAGGAGGGTTAGGGTGAAATTTTAAGTAGAGGATAAAGGGTTGCGTGAAATGTAATATGTTTCTTACCACCGGATTCTTTGACCCATTTACCGCCAGCTGCGTTTGAGTTTTTATCAGGGCTGGAGGGGTTGAAGGTTCGAAGGACTTCGTAATCGCCTAAGAGATCGGAGCGGGATTGGGGGGTTGGGGAGTAACTGGCTTCGAGGGTTTTTAGTTTTGGGAGGAGGGAGGAGAGAGGTTGGGAAGGAGAGTTTAGGAGTGACGCTGTTAGTGAAGAGGAGGAGTCAGGAAGGGAGTCAGGTGTCAAGGATAGAGTGAAGGAGGATACGGAAGTTTTAAGTGCACGAGGGCCTAGATTGAAACATGTATTGAAGCATGTGATACCGCTCGACAGCACACATATTATCAACAAGAAGGAACGATGCATTGTTATTTGCAGGCTTGAGGAGCAGGCGCTCAAGGCCGAGTTGAGCGGCAGTAGACAGGCTTTGGAGGCCACTCGGAGCAAGCTTGTCTTGACTCAGGGAGAGTTGCGGATGGCGGCAATAACCGCGCAGGACTCGGAGAGGAGCGTGAAGGAGCTTGAGGCTGGACTGGAAGCGGTGGAAGTCGACTACGGACTAAGAGTCGCAGAACTCGAGGGCGACGCAAGGAAATGGAGCCAGGAAAAGCTGGAACTCGAGCACGTGAACAGGACTTTCAAGGTTTTTTCAGGGCATTTCACACAAACTTTCTTCTATTCTATTCTAATCCATTCTATTGAGAGAAAAAAATAAGTGTGAGTGCAAATCGCGCCTGTGTCCCCCTTACGACCCTTTATTCCATCCTACGTAGACTTCAATGTCCCCGTTCCACCAACGAATTTCTCGCAATTTTGACGCTTCCCTTCTGTCGAAAACGTTGCCTCCGTCCAGCCTCCGTCACAAACCCTAACAGAACCTCTATTGCCCTCTCTCCCCACTAGAAAACAGTATACAATGAGCGCCTTCACCTCCGGTCCCGAATGGGTAGACATCTCCCCCTCCCTCGACGGCGGTATCCTCAAGAAAGTAACGACACCCGGCGACCCATCCTCCGGCTACGCCGTCCCCGGCAACGAAGTCCAAGCCCACTACACAGGCTACATAAACGACCCGACAGGTGATAAATTCGACTCCAGCGTCGACCGTGGTCAAGTCTTCAAATTCACCGTAGGACAAGGTCAAGTCATTAAAGCGTGGGACGTCGCATTCCAAGCAATGCATAAAGGCGAAAAGGCTACCATCGTACTCAAGGCAGAGTACGGTTACGGCGCGTCCGGAAGCCCTCCGAAGATACCTGGAGGTGCGACGTTGTGCTTTGAGGTTGAGATGATACAGTTCGGGGAGAAGGAGAAGGAGATATGGGAACTCAGTAACGAGGAGAAGGTGAGGCGCGTAATATAATCTAGATAGTTATATATTCACGTGGGGGTTCTCGGTCGCTTTGCTCCCTCGGTACTCGCTTCTGTCAAATTAAACTAACTAACACATTACAAACCCTCTTCCCCACATAGATCTCGAAGTGCAAGAAAATCAAGGACGAGGCCACCGGCCTCTTCAAAGAGAAGCGTTTCTCCGAAGCTGCCTCCCTCTACGACTCCGTCTCCTCCTACTTCACCGACGAAGACGGTGCCATCGAAGGCGAAGAAGCCGACAACCTCTTCACAAGCTGCATGAGCAACGCGGCGATGTGCTTCATCAAGGAGAAGGATTACTCCAGCGCTATCACGTCGTGCGGAAGAGTTCTTAAGGAACAGTCGGAGCATGTCAAGTGCTTGTACCGTCGCGGAGTTGCAAGGTGAGAAGTTGATCTTAACATTATATATATATATATACAATATATATTCACTTGGGGGGTTCTCGGTCGCTTCGCTCCCTCGGCTTCGCTCCCTCGGTACTCGCTAACGCTCTAACCTCACTTCGCACGCCAACCAACAGGATGGAACTCGGCCTCCTCGAAGAGGCTAAGGACGACCTCATGCAAGCTTACAAGCTCGCACCCACTGACAAGGCCGTCAGGGTCGCCCTCGCCGACTACAAGCAGAAGAAGAAGGACGCCAAGGCGAAGGAGAAGGCAGCCTTCGGCGGCCTCTTCGGAAAAGTTAGCATGTACGACGAGAAGAAGGTGAGAGATGTCATCGTCCGTCTCCGGGACTTCTGCACTGCTATATTATATTATTCTAACTCGTCACTTCGCTCCTCGTCTCGCTTCGCTCGTCGCAGGGTCCCAAGGTCGTCCGTCAGCCGTCTTCGGACAACCCGAAGGTCTACTTCGACATGAAGCAGGGCGACGAGGCCCTCGGCCGCATCGTCATGCAGGTGTACGAGGACATCGTCCCTAAGACCGCCAAGAACTTCATCCAGCTATGCACCGGCGAGGCGGGGAAGACCAAGGATGGAGTAGACCTATGCTACAAGGGGAGCACGTTTCACAGGGTCATCAAGGACTTTATGATTCAGGGAGGGGACTTCACCAATCATAACGGAACGGGCGGCGTGAGCATCTACGGGGAGAAGGTGAGAAACGCGCAGAACGTCAAACCCGCACAAAAAAACGAACAAGAGTGAAACTAACTCCCACCCCCCGCCCGACAACAATTAACAATTCAATTTAGTTCGACGACGAGAACTTCGACCTGCTGCACACCGAAGCCGGTCAGCTCTCCATGGCCAACGCCGGCCCCGGAACCAACGGCTCCCAATTCTTCATAACCTCCCGCGACACCCCCCACCTCGACGGCAAGCACGTCGTCTTCGGTAAGGTCGTCGAGGGCATGGACATCGTGCGCAAAATTGAGGATGTAGAGAAGGGGGAGAGCGACAAGCCGAAGGTTGATATCGTTATTGAGGATTGTGGGAGTGTTTAGGGCAACACTAGACCTTCTTTTTTCTAGGGGGGAATTGAATAAAGCAAGAAAGAATAGCATAAGCAATAAGCAACAAGGGAAGTCATTTTCAACAATTCAGTTCCCAATTTTCCCCATTATTTCCTTCAAGATTCACTTCCAGGAATTTCACCATGTACTCTCTCCGCTGCGGCCGCTGCTTCGCCTCCGAGAATTCCACGGACCTGTTTCCCTGCCCCGGCTGCCAAACCCATTTCTACTGTTCAGGTGCGCCGCCCCACATCCAAAGCCCCAAACTCCTTCTCGCTGAAGGCTGACCCTTTTCCTCACTCCCCTAAAACCAAAAATCAACCCTCAGACCGATGCAATCACCTCTCCCGCTCGCACGTCTGTTCCCCCTCTCCCTCCATCCTCTTCCCTCCCAACCTCACCCCGGCTATGACCGCGCTGGACTCTGCTGAATTGACATTGAGGTCGATTGAAGGTTGCTACTCTTCTTTCCTCGATTTCAAGGTGACTAAAAAGCAGGTATTCCCGTCCTGGGTTGCCAACACGAACGAAGGAAACAAAAGAGAGGAATACCCCGAAACGTCTCCTCTCTCACCAACCCCGAACCCTGACGTTCTTCCCCAATTTTTTTTCCTCCCTTCGATGCCTGAATCGTTCGTCCCACGACGGTCCGAGCACGATTTTTTTAACCAGGGTTCGACTCTACTCACCCGCGTGGTGAACCTCCGGCCTCCTGTGTCGCCGTCTATTCTTCCCGCCCCAACCTCTTTGAGGGGTAATCCTGCTTTTCTTTTGAAGATGTCGGAGTTTATTTATAGGTTGTACGTGGGTTCTGATGAAGTTAATGTTTACATGCCTCTCGAGACGAGGGAGGAGGTGAGGTTCTGGAACACAATAGGCGTGACGAGGGAGACGCCGGGAGGGAAAGTGGTAGGGGAGATGGAGCAACGTAATAAGGTCGTTATGAGGTTGCACATGACGGTCAAGAGGGCGATGAGGGATATTGCGGAGGGAGAGGGAAGCATTTGGATGGGGAGGGGGAGGGAGCCGGACGTCTTTCCAAAATTCACGAAGAAGAAATTCAAGAAGTAGACAAAAGTCAAGTCGTTTTAATTCTACAATAGAGTTGAGATTTAATTTTTTTTCAGTTCAATAGCTTTGAACGGCCTCAGCAGGCTATAATTCGAAATAGAAGAGAAGGTCACCGGCGTCCCAGTCCCTGCCCCCCCAAATCATCAAGCGCGCGGCGCATTCCACCACCTTTGTTTTTTGTGTCTCGCCCCACCTAACCCACCCCTCTACCCCCCTATCCCCCACACCACCCCCACACCCCCACCTTTCTATTATTAATATTTCAGCGCGCAGAAGCACGCCACTCCTCCCTTAATCCACTCGCTATTGTCACAGAACTTAACCTGGGCGTTGGTCTCGGACACGAGGCTGTTTCTGTAAATCGTGGGTTTGTTGCTAGGGATGTTGAGCCAGAAGACGAAGTTCGTTGAGTGACCTGTTGTACTCAACGTTCCCGTCCTGGTCAAAACTTTGTACACTGGGGACCTGTAGATACCCTCGGAGGGGGTCTCCAGGAACTGCTCCGGCTTCAATTGAATCACGCACATTGGCGAGAATAATTCTTTGGGCCTAGGGTCGACCAAGCTTTCCTCCTGCTTGCTCCACCTGGCACCCTCCAAGAACAGGCCGTCAATGTAGCAGCCGTCCTTGGGCTTAGTTGTGAGCTCGCTAGCGAGCTCCTCCTTCATCTGGTGGCTAAAGCTCACCGTGTCAATGGGCATCGTGTACCTCCTGGCGTGGTTCTGCAGGACCGCTGTCATGAAACCCTGGGGGAAGAAGAATCCGCTGATCCAGAAGACCGGCGGCGCTCCCTCCTCGATCCAGTCGTTGACGAACTTGATCCTGGCCATGTAGTCGCTGAACCAGGGCCCGAGACCCTTCAGACTCGGGTAAGATACCTTGGTCCAGTTGGCGGGGACGAACTGGTTGAACAAGTTGTTACCCATGCTCTCCAACTCGGCGCTCAACACCACCAGTCCCTTCAACGCCTTCTTGAGCTGGGGCAGACTGTGCCTAATGGCGACGGTCAATTTGTTGAACCTCTGCCCCTCCTGAATCAACACTGTGTTGAGGCACTCGTTGTAGCTAACAGGGTAGAGCATGCCCACGGCCTCGATGTCCCACGGAGGGGACACCTTAGCCTCCATCTCGTCGGCGATGTTATAGATTATATCCTCCCTGCTCATGCCCGCTCCACCCGCAGCCCTCGGCTGCAGACTCACGATGATCTTAAAGTTGTTGTCGGCGTCGTTCATATCGCATGTGATACTGGCGTTGCTGTGCATGCCGAACACCTCGGGCTCGGCCTCGATGGGCAAACTGTCAATGTAGTCCAAGTAGCTCTGGTGGATGTTGTCCTCGTCTCCCTTGAAACTGTAGTACAAACCACTGGCGCTGAACTTGTAGTCGTCGGCCAAGGCCTTTTCGCACATGAAGTCGGCGACGATGATGTCGCTAGTCCTCATGTCCTTATCGTCCGTAATCCTTCCTCCGTAATTGACCACGCTAGCAAGCTGCTGCATGACCTGGTACGGCACCTCGTCGAACTGGTCCACGTAGGTGAAGAGCTGCGACTGCGTGATGTCCAAATCGGTCTCGTTGAAAGTGTACGGAATGTTCCATCCCAATGGCCCATACTTCTTCCTCTCCACCACAGTGGCATGGAAGAAGCAGAGGGCGAACAGAAGCTTGCTGTACTTCTCGGGCTTGCTGGTGCACCAAATCGCATCGTCGCTCATCTTGACGTAGTTGCTCTTCAAGTTCGCCCTCATTCCCTTGGGCGGTTCCTTGGTCATCTTGACGCCGTTCTGCAGGACGGCGGTGGGGAAGGCGGGGGAGGGCATACTCGTGAGCCAAAGCCTGTAGTCCCCGTCCGTCTTCTCCTTCACGGTCTCCTCGCACAGCCTCTCTAACTCCGGCATCCAACTGATACTCAAGTGGCAGTTCTGCAAGCACACCCAGTCTCCGTTGGCCTGGCCGCTCTCCATCATCTTAGTTGCGGCGACTCCCTGGCCCTGGCCCAACGCGATGGCCTTGAGCTTGTCGCTCATTCCCATGCTATCGGCAAGCATGAGCAGGTCCTTCATGGGGTCACTACCGCTACTCAGGACGAAGATGAGAGGAGTGACGCTGTCACTGTCCTCGTAGCAAGCCTTCAGGTCGAACACGGGAGGTTCGACGAATTTCTGCTCCATCTCGTTCACAACGAAGTTGCTCATGGCGGCCATGATCTTGTCGCGCCTAAGGCACCTCAAGATGCACATCCTCCTGAGCCCGGTCAGATCGCCTCCGTACTTGCCGCCAGGGAACGTCATTGTCTGGGGATCTGAGCTGTCGAAAACCTTCTTCCACTTCTGCAAATTGTCGACGAAGTCCTTCTCGAAGCCCTTGAAGAACGGAAGGCTACTCAAGGCCAAAATTCCGCTCCACATGTTGGCGTCGATCCAGTCTGGGTCGGGGTTCTCCGCGGTCACCCCTCCGGGGGCCATTCCGCTGATTAAAAATCTCCACTCCTCTGCATCCACCCTGTTCTCACCCTGCATGATCTTGATGGTCAGCAAGAACGAGAAAAGCATCTTGTGCGTCTCAAACAAGCTCCTGCAGATGTTCTGGTACAACGCGAAGGTGAAATAGGCGTTCAAATTCAGCAGCCTCTGGGGTGTGTCCTTGGCACTCGGCGTGTTGCCGATGCATCTAATAAAGAAGGAAGTGAACCACTGTAGACTGTACTGGTACATGGGGTCAACGGTGGCGAAATCAGAGATGCAAAAGTAGAGCAAAGACGCGCGGTTGGCCACGGGCCTGTACTCCTCACTGCTGCTGAAGATCTCGGCCTCGGTGACCTTGGCCTCCTCCATCTTCTCGGCGATCTCGTTACTGGTCTTCTTGGCGTCGGCCAGAGTCTCAATCAGGACGGTGTCGTCCAGAATATTTCCGGTACTCTCACTGAGCAACTTCAAGATTTGACTCTCGATGTCGTACATTTGCTTGTCCATGGCGGCGTTCTCAATCATCAACTTGGTCCTCTGCTCACTGAGCTCAGGCATCTCCTCCTCGACGACCACGTTGAGGAGCTGCTCCTCGAGTCCGATCTGCGTGATACTGAAGTTCAGCAGCGAAACCTTGACCTGGACCTCGGGCGCGTAGTGCGGGTTGGGCATCTTGGTGGTGATGTAGAACCTGAAGTTCTCGTCGTAGGGGACGTTGTCCTCTCCGATTTTCATCATGTCCTGCCCACCCTGCTTGAACGTTTGCTGCAGCAAGATGGGTTCGAGACTCGCGTCGAGCTCCTCCTTAATATTTTCAAGAAGGACCCACTTTCCGAACCTCACGCCGTTGATCAGGCCTCTCAAGAAGTTCTTGTCCGTCAACTTGATGACGTCCATGCCGTTCAGGCACCTCTCCTTGTCCTTGCCCAGATTCTTAACATACCTGTTGGCCTGCGCCTGAGGGTCGATGAACAGAGGCCATCGCCTGCTCTTGTCCATGATGAGACCGTTCTCAGTACTCAGCTGGTCAGTGGGCAATCCAGCGAGCTGCCAGCCCCTCAAGACCACGGGAATGCTCAACGTGTTGATGATGTTGCAACCGGGCGTGTGAGGGATGCTGTTCTTGACCAGGGTCTCGTGCCACATGGTCACAATATCATTCCTGAAAACAGTCGTGAAGGGTCCGAGGTAACTGACCGTTCCGGCCGAAACGAGAATGTTGCCGATGACGTTCTTGAGCTCCTGGCTCAGCACTGCCACCGTCTCCTTCCAGCGGATTTCCTCTCCTCCAAGTCCACCGATCAACTTGTCGGCGTTGGCGAGTTGGACCTCACACTTGGTCGCCTGGGCCTTGAGGCTCTCGAGCTTCTTGACACTCGCCTCGTAGTTGGCCTCCAGCTCGGCGAGCCTGTTGATGATCTTGGCCAAAGAGCTCTGCTTCTCAGCGAGCTGGGCCATCACAACATCCAACTCGGCCTGCGCCTCCGCCAGTGCCGCCTTCTTGGGCGCGACGCTGATGGCCACGGTGTGGTACTTGTACATCGCCCTCGCCCACATACAAATAGCCGTGCAGGCCTTACTCGCCTTCTCGATCATCTTGGGGGTGAAAGCCTCATCCGTCATGAAGGGTTCTACTTTCTTGATGACAGAGTTAGGAATGTTGTCCTTGTCGTACTTCTTCAGGCTGTCCATGAACGTTCCCGCGTTGGTGAGCAAGTTGTCCTTGCCCGCGCCGAACCAGTCCTCGATCTTCTTTCCCGGATTATCAGGGTCGTTCTTCTTGTTGGGCTTGACGCCGAAGTACATGCAAGTGACCTTCAACGTCAAGACGACTCCCGAAGGGGGGGTCTTCAAACTCTTGACTTCGTCAATGTCGCTCTTCTTCAGGGCGTCGAGACACTTGACGGCTTCGTCCAAAGCGGGAAGGGCCTCGTCCAAATCCTTCTGAGCATCGTCCTTGATGGCCTGAGTTTTGGTGGCCTTCTCGGTAGCGATCTTCTCCTCCACCTCGACTTTGGCCTTGACCTTGTCGGCCTCTTCCTTCTCGGCGGCGATGTGAACCATCATCTCCTCAACCTCCTTGGTTGTCTGGACAAGCTGGGGCTTCAATATCGCGAGCTCCTCCTTCATGCCTCCGACCATACTCTTGGTGCTGGCGAGCTTGTCGAGACCGATCTGCAGCCTGTTAGCCTTCGTGCCGACCTCGTCCTTCTTGAAGGCGTAAAGGGTCTTGAACGAGCCCAGGAGCTCCAGGTAACTGGTGGGGGTGACATAGGCGTGGCGCCTCAAAATCTCAAGGAATTCCTTGCTCTTCTGCTCGACACTTTGATGGATGAACCTGAACATTTCGACAATTCCCTCCATGTTGTCCAACTTCATCCCGCTGTCCTGCAGCTGACTCATTCCGACGCCCTGAAGCGCCTCGGCCGGCCACTCGGTAAACCAGTCAATGGTACAGCAGTTCACCAGCGAAGGGAACATTCGCAGTCTGTCCCTGAAAACCTCGCCCAAAGGACTCATGGCAAGACAGACGTGGATGTTAGCCCTGACCTTCAGCAAGTACTGGTTGAAGATGTTGATCTTCGTGGGTGGAAGCTGTTTCCTCTGGCAGTCGACCCGACAAGCGGAGGAGATAGTGTCGAGGTCCTCGGCATTGTACAGGTTGGGAATGTCTCCGGCGTTCAAAATGCCGTTGATGTCCTCGAGCATGGTCTCGTCGACAATCTGGGTGTCGGAGAAGAGGAAGGTGGTGGGCACATTTTTCGTACCGGCAACGAGCAGGCAATTCTTGATGTCCTCCCTCCACTCGGCCATGCCGTATCCCTTGACGATCTCAACCTGGAACATCTTGAAGCCGCTGACGTAGGTGGCGAGCTTCGTCATAGACTGACGGCCGCTACCGCCTACTCCGAGAAGCAGACAGTTGCCCATGGGCTGGCGCAGCACCCTCGCAACCTTGCTAACGTGCTCGATGGCATCCATGAACATGACCAAGGGCATGCCCGCGCCGCGCTGGTCGGTGTTGTAGTCTTCGAGGTACTCCTCGATGGTAAGCTTGAGCTTCGCCATGTCCGTAACCTGCTCGTACAGCCTCGGATCGGCGCCACGGATCATGTAGTCGCCGTAAATGAGCCTCTCGACGTTCACGATCTCGTCGTAGTCCATCTCGAACTTGGTGCTGACCAGATTCCGCGTGGTCTTCTCAAACCACTCGCGGTCGGTAGCGTTTGTAAGACGGTCGGCGAAGACGCGCTTGCACTCGTGGACCCAAACCCGCACGACGTCCTCCCCGCCAGTGACCTTCTTCGGCTCGCACATGAGAGTTCCCTGGAAAACCTTAGCGAGATCGCGAAGGTTGAACGTGTAGTGCGACTTGGCAGGAGTGGGCAACAGAGATTCTATGATGTTGTTGAACAGGTCAATGGTAGCCGAGACCATGGGCTTGACCAAGTTGTCGACCCTGGCCTCAAAGTGGCCGAGGAAGTCTCCGAGAATCGTTTCGAATATGATTGCCTTGCTGGCGTCCGAGAGCTCAACGTAGCCAATCATGTTGAAGTGGCGCAAGAAGCGAGCGGTCACGTCCTGCCTTCCTCCTCCGGGCGGTCCCATGGAGCAGATGAAGGTGAGGTCAATGATGGTGCGGAACGTGAGTTCCTTCCTGTCGTACCAGCCGCTCTGGTCGAACCACTGCCTCAAGATCTCGATGGGAGGCTGGGCTCCATACTCTTCACGCTTGGGCATGTTCAAGTCGTCAACGTAGACAATGTACTGCTTCCCGGCAGCAGGGCCGAAAATGCCCTTCCTTCTCTTCTCCATCTTGGCATCGAGCATGTCCTGGGTCATGTTCTGAGAAGTTTGGGCCGAGAAGGCGATATTGACGGGGATGCAGTTGGAGTCGATGGGCTTCTCCATCATACCGATTTTGGACTGGCCAAGGATGTACTGACTGATGTTGATGGTCTTTCCTGTACCGGTCTCTCCGACCATGAGCACGTGCTTCTGCTTCATCAAGAGCAAGTCCATGAGGTAGTTGTTCCTAACGCTATCGTTGGTGGGAACGACAAGCTCGGCAAAGGAAGCCTTGGGGTCGATCTCGTACTTCTTGATGGTGTTCATCCAGTACACCCACTTGCTGTTCTCGAGGTCGTAGCTGTAGTCGTAGACCATGCCCTCATCGGGGAACAGCGCCTCCTGGCTGTTGGACTCCATCTCGCTCCTGAGCCAGCCATCGAATGCCGCACGGCCCTTCTCGTTGGTGGTGCAGCCAACACTCCACACGAGGGCGAAGAAGAAGAGGTGCTCGATTTGTTTGCCCAAGGTCTGGAAATCAGAATCCGTGGGGTCGTCCCTACCCTCCTTGATGTAGTACCTCTCCATGTAACAGTCCAGAATGCGCATGAGCGACTGCGCGAGATTGTTGTTGCAAGTGGGGGCGAGCTCCTTCAAGTTGCTGCGGAGGAAGGCGATGCCAGACTCCATGTACTGGTCAAAGAGGAAGCGAAGCTTGGTGACAGTCGCGGGTTTGAGGCCAGGGGGGAGCTTCTCGATCCAAGAACGGAGCAGCACCTCGCAGCCGAGCGAAGCGGGCTCCATGTAAATAATCCCGACACGGGACACGGTGGCGGGGGACGCAACGGCAAGGTCCTCGACCTCGAACATCATGGTCATTTCAGCGGACATCTTGACAATCTCTCCACTGTTGAGGCAGAGCTTCTTGTTGTCGTCGAGGACGGTGTTCATGTTCTCGATCCAGATGGCGTCGACGGGTCCATCGAATAGCATCCACTTGCGCTCGGGAGTTGGGGAAGAAGACGCCAAGCGGTACATGGTCGACATGATGCCGTCCTGCCACTCGTGCGTGTTGGGGTCGAACTCTCCGTACATCTGTCCCATGGTGATGGACTTGGGGTTAAGCTGGTAAACGATGACGTTCTCGTAAGCGAATCCCGGGATGTTGAACTTCTTGAGCTGCGTCAGGGTTTCCTTCAAGACTTTGAGGTTGCTGGACTTGCCTCCGCCGGTGGGCCCGACAAGCATGAGGCCATGACGCACAACGATCATCTCGTAGAGCTCGATGACCTTTCCGACGAACCAGGGCAGCGCCTGCAGGCCGTTCTTGGTCAGCACGTTCTTCATGACTCCGAAAAGAGAACCATAATCGAGCGTGGGCCTCTTCTTGCCGGGGAAAAGATCTGAGATGATACCCGCGAAGAGGGGAAGGTCGAAGGCGAGGAACTTGGGGATGTTGACATCCTGCAAGGCGCGCAAGAGGAGGACCATCTCATCACCATCGGGCTCGGCGCGCTTGAGGTTACCGGCGGCCGTAATGGTCGTCTTGACGGCCCTCATACCGTAATCGTAGTGGGGCTGAGACGAAAGCTGCTCGGAGCAGAGCTTGAAGGTGGTGACCATCTTAGCTCCGCACTCCTTCGCATACTCAAAACCGTAGGCGAAGAACATGATCTCGCCAATGAGCGCGTAGTCGGGGACCATCATCGCCACGGGGCGGAAAAGCGCAGAGAGGGAATCGGGCAGGGCAGAGCGTCCGGCGTAACCGGGGTTCATGGTGATGAAGACACCGAAGCCATCGTCCAGGGTGATCTGAGAGCCCTCGAAAAAGAGCTCGGCGTCCTTCCTCTTGAGCGCAAGCTGGATGGTCGCAATCTGCTGGCCGATGACGGAGAGCACCTCAATGTTAATGCGGTTGAACTCGTCGAAGCAGGCCCAGGCTCCGCAAGAGGCGAGTCCCTTGAAGAACTTGCCCATGGCAATGAAATCGAGGCCGTCGGAGCAGTTGAAGACGACGCACTGCATCGCAAGAGCCTTTCCGAGATCCTTGGTTGTCTCGGTCTTTCCAGTACCGGCGGGCCCAGCAGGGGCTCCTCCGAGGGTCAAGGAAAGGGCGCCAATCAGGGTTAAGTAGCACTTATCGGTAAGGGGCGTGATGACGAGGCGGAAGGTGTTTCCGAGGTACTCGTAGCCGTAGGGGCGCCGAGCGGCGACCATGTCGGCCCACAAGTCGTCGTCCTCCCAGTAATAACGGAGCTGCGAGGACCAGAGGAAGTCGGTTTTGACCGAAACCTTATTCTTTTCGAGCTTGATAATGACATCACGGGCGTGCACGTCAATAACAGTGAGTGAGCCGACAACATTACGCGCGGCCTTGGTGAGCTCTCCACGGACCAAGATCACCATGTCGGCAAGTTGAGCCTTGAGCTTGGTAAGCATTTCGGTAGGGGCCTGCTCGCCGTGGGACAGGAAGAGGTCCTCCATCTCGCCAGTCCAGTGCTTCTGGCTGCCGTTAAGCACAAACATGGAGCCCCAGCTCTGCATCCACTCGGTACGGGGCGTGACAGTGTAGTCGATAATGGCGTCACGCATCACGTCGTGAATGGAGAGACGCATCTTCTTCTGAACCTCGAGGAGCCAGAACTCGACCGACTGGCCATTGGGGTCGATGGGATCGGTGAAAGGCACAACCTCCTTCTCGGGGGAAATCATGTGCGTGATGATGTTATCTTCGTCGAGTTTGACCTCATTAATGCCCTCGAAACACTTCTTAAGGTGAGGCTGGACGCGGTCGATGTCTTTGGACTCAGACAGGATGGAAAGCAGCTCGTCGTTAGAGAGGAAGTAGAAGCGAGTGAAGACGCTCCTCTTGGTCTCAAGGTAGTCGCTAAGTCCCTTCTGGACCTGGTCAAGGAACTTGGCACAATCCTTGAACTTGTCGAGGAGCTTCTCGTTGTCGCAGAACTCAAGGACGACGGGGTTGGACTTGGCCGAGGAGATGGTGGACCTCCACATCTTGTCGACGTTGGCGAACTTGCGGCCCTCCGTAGGGAGCTGCTTGTTGATGTCCGGGGACTCGAAGATGGGCTGCAAGTATAGCCAGTCGCGCTGGACCTTGAGCCAGGCCTCGAGGACCTCGGAAACCATGTACAACTTCGAGTTCCACGATTCAATGCGCTCCTCGAAGGGTCCCTTGAATGCGGAGAAGGCCATGGCCTGCGTCATGGTAACGTGCTCGTCGAGGATCGCGTTGACCTCGTCGACGCCCTTGAGGATGCCGGTGCCGGTCTCCTTGTAGGCAAGGATTTGCAAGTCCTGACCATCCCACTCGTTGACCATGTTGTCGAGAGCGGACTCAATCTGGTACTCCTTTCCAGCGGCCTCGGCGACCTTGGTGATCATTTCCATGTTATCCCCAAGCTCGAGTTCGAGGTAAGAGTTGAGAGTGGTGTCATCGTCGGGAGCGAGGTTGGAAAGGCCGAGGTTCTTGGACAGGGATTCCCAGTGACGCTCGCGCATTCCGGGGTTGCGGAGAGCGATGACCAACGGAACATTGGGGCGGAACCCAGTGACCTGCTTCTTGATCTCGGTGGCAATCTTCGACTGCGCCGGCATGCCCTGCTGCTCAAAGAATCGAACAGTCTTAGAGATGGTTGTGAGGTTGGTCTCGACCTGGCGCTCGCAGCCCTCGGCGTCGATAGCCGTGAATTCTCCCTCTGTCCAGACCTTGTACGCCTTGAGCCAGGCCGCGGCAGTCTGCCAAAGGTTGTTGTAAGGCTCGAAGGTCTTCTTGACCTTGACAAGAAGTTCGTAGTCCGTGATCTCCTTCTCAAAGAGACCCTCGCGGGAGTTGAAGAGCTGCGCCTTGGCATCGGCTTCGGCGAGCTTTTCGGTGACAGAAGCGGCATGCTTGGAAATCTCGTCGACCTGGGAGAGCTGGTCGTAGTTGCCGAAGGTCTCGACCTCCTTCTCAAGGACGACCAGGCTCTCCTCGAAGCGCTTCTGCTCCGAGAGCATGTCGTTCAGGTATTTCTCCTTGGCAGCGAGGATGACATTGGCCGAATCAGCGCACTGCTGCGTGATTTTGGAAGGCCACGCCACATTGTTCCACTTGGCGTTCGACTGCTCCACCGAGATGCGATGGTCAAACTTGTCGAGGACGTCGAAATATTGCTTCATCTCGTCGATCTTCAATTGTAGCGGATCAGTTTGCTGGTCGATGGTGTTGAGCATCTCTTGGAGCTCGGTGGTCTCCTCGACGTTGTTGGGCTGCAACTTGAGGCGCTTGATGATCGACTCGAAGGACTCGTTGAGGTACTGTACCATGAGGCGACAGTGCTCCTCGTGAGTGGTGAGCAGGCGGCTGATGATAGAGTCGTGCTTTGCAATGAGAAGTGACTTGATGGGCTGCGGATTGATGCTGAAGAGCCCGCAGTCGAGGGCGACGTTAGGGACGTCGTCTTCAATTGCGTGCTTCTCGTTCGTGTGCTTGGCGAGCGTGGCCTCAAGGGACATGAGGTTAACCTTGACAGGTTTGGTGGGCTTGGTCTCGCCGTCCGCGAGGGGCGCGCCATCGTCGTCGTCGTCGTCGTCGTCGTCGTCGTCGCCCCCTCCAGCATGGGTGAGAGAGCCAATGTATTCCTCAACATCAAGGTTGAGGAACTTTTCGTAAGTGGCAAATTTCTCGAGGTAGGTCCCGAGGGGAGCCGTGGCGTCCTCCACGTCGCTCTTGATGGTCTCGCGGAGCTCGATCCACCAGTCCTCGTCGCCCTTGACGCTGCCAATCACCTCGGGGACGGGCCAAAAGAGCCTCTCCATCACAAACCTTTGAACGTGATGAATGCCCTGGAGGTCCTTGGTGACCTTCTCGAAAGCCGCAATGACGGCCTCGCCGTATTCTTCAGGGGGGGTGGAGTACTCGAAGACGAGGCCCATGAGGGGTTCGATGG
Source organism: Triparma verrucosa (assembly GCA_030267905.1). NCBI lineage: Eukaryota > Bolidophyceae > Parmales > Triparmaceae > Triparma > Triparma verrucosa. Next base: position 31,932 of record BRXX01000350.1, read on the forward strand.
GGTCGTGAGGGTTAACCGCCTTGGGCTTCTTAGCCTCTGGCGACTCCTCCCACGCCTGAATTTCGGCGGCACGGGTGTCCACGGCCTCTTGGTTGAGGCAGATTTTCTCTGACTTGACCCGAATTTGGACCTTGAAAAGGGGCGGGTCGCGGGGGGGCTCGGAGGGGTGACGCTCGGGCCTGTCCACCTTGACGTCGGACGTGGAGTTGACGGTGACGCTCCCCTTGCAATTGTTGGTAATGTACTCGGAATACTTCTCGAGAGAGTTGGATGTGACGGTGAAGAGGGTGTCGGTCATGAGCTTGTTGGCCCTGGAGAGGAACGAGTTGATCTCTTGATCTTTGTACTTCCTCATGTCGCCCTCGTCCAGGTCGTAGCGGCTGCAGTTGGTGAGCGCCCTGCGAATTCCCTTGGAGGTGTGGCTGGGCCAGTCGTCCTTCAGGGTGCGGAACTGGTCGCCAGAGAACGACTGGCCTTCGGTCTTGAACTCCTGAAGAGTCAAGGACTCTTTGTGCGAAGTGGGGAGCACCAGGATGGGGAGAATCTTGTTGGATTCGACCTGGACAGCAAGGACCGCCTCAATGGCGGCGCTCTCGGTGAGGAACGTTGACTCCTTGAACGCTTCCTCGCCCCCCTTGAAATCGTACTCCGCGCAAGCGACCACTCCGCTTTGGGGAGGGGTAGGCTTTGGGGGCGGCGAAGGCAGGGCCAGCTGCCTGAACGATCTCTTGTTGCTGTTGTTGATGACATTGGCCTCGAATATCTTTCGGTTCATTTCTCCTTCGTACTCCCTCTCGACTTCGGAAAGGAGCTGAACGGAGCTGCTGCTCATGCCGTCGCTGTGGCTCATAGACATAATGCGCTGTGCCTGAGCGGACGGCAGGGAGGAGGTGGAGGAGGTGACGGGCATGGAGGAAATGTACAGGTTGAATTTGAGGAGGGACTCAGCCGTCTTACGGCGTTCAATTGCGGATTTGAAGCGGGTGAAGAAGGTGAATCTGGGGGGAGGTGGGGGGGCAAGGGTTAGTTCTTGTTATTCGCTGGTCTAGTCGTTCGTTAAGCTCGCTCGCTCGCTCGCTCACCTATCTTCACCGTCGAAGCAAACCTCACACCTCTTCCACCTCCCCTGCTCAGCACTCTCGTACCACATTCCTTCGAAAACCTGGCCCTTCTCGTCCCATCCAGTTATCAGGGCCCTCTTGAAGGTGCCAATGCTACCATTGTATCCCTCTTCGCCTTCCGGGTTCTCGTTGACGTAAAGTCCGGCGCCCTCCAAGGATGCGCCGTCTTCCCCTTCCACAGTTCCGTTAGCAATTATTTCCGCGGGACTCTTCAAGGTCTCTAAGGACGAGTCGTCGTACATATACAGGGGCATAATGGGGACGTAAGGGGTTTCCGTTGATGAAGGCTGGGGGAAGGAGGCGTAGACGTCTTTCAGCATGGTGTTGAGGGCAGTCGACAAGTCTCCTGATTTCAACATTTTGGCCTCCTGCCTTGCGGCAGGGTCGACCGGGGCGGCGCTGTCGTATTTGACGGCGATGCCCGAGGAGGAGGAGGGCTTCTTCTTCTTCTTGGGTTGGATTGTTGATGCGAGGGCTAAGGGTCCCGAACCGGCTGTGACGGAGGACGAGGGAGGGGGGAGGTTGAGGGTCCAGGACTCGATGAGATCGTCATCCCATTCGAAATCCGGCAGAGGGGCCTGGGGGGGGGAGGGGGGGGGGGGGGGGGGGCAGGGGGGTCAGATATCGTCCGTAGTGTGCCGAGATTGAGGAATTGAAAGGATAATGTTAGGAGGAAGAGGCTAAGGAAACGAGTTTGGGGAAGAGACGGCGGAGGGCTTGGGACTAATGTTCGATTCCCCGTCAAAGCCAGCAACGTATATCAGGTAACGGGTGTTGGTTGCAAAACCCGGCCACCGCTCGAGCGACGATGGATGGTGTTGTGGAGAGGAGGAGAGAGAGATCGTTTTAACTCGGCTGTTGGGGCGGAACCAGGGGAGGGGAAAGGCGCCCGGAAAGCATAGCTTCTGCTTGCTCACCTGCGTTGGACTCCCACTTGATGGCATGGTTTGCCTAGTTTGTAAATTCCTTTAACGACAGCAATGGACTGTACTTTACTTCCAGGAGAGTTGGGGGAAAGTTGAGAGCGAGGAAGAGCTGAGTGAGAGAAACACTGCTAAAGCAAAGTAAGTTCGGTCCCTAAAAAACTGTTCCTGGCGCAGATTTAATTGTTGTCTGATCGACTGAGAACCTAAAAATACTTCAATTCGAGCCGGAAGGCCAGAATCAGGAAGGTGTTCTGTCCCTGGGCGGGCCTATTCTTGGGCCAATCAGATTCCTTGTCCACCCTTAGTTTTCCGCGTTTTCTAACGCTTAGCCGCGCCCCCCCTCCTGATAGATGATGGAGGTCCTCCTTACCCAAGCTATGCTTGGCTTCTGCCTGGCCAATGGCAGGAAGCTTCCGGCCCTACAGGCCCATCGCTCTCTTCCGATCTTAAACGATGCCTGCGAGCAGAGTTTCGTGCATTGCGCGGGCGACGAGCAGTGCATGCAGTGTTTGAGTGAGATTTTCGACGAGGACATGGATTTGTACGAGCTGGCCCCCGAGACAAGCGACCAGCAGTCGTGTGATGCGATCTTCACTGCATTAGACGATGCTGGAGTCTGCGATAACCTAGTCGCGGCCAATTCAAAGGAACTTTTCTGCACACAGTTCTTGGACTGTGTGAACGAGGGCGAGTATGACGATGACGAGGAAACGGATCCCGCGGGGGAGATCGACTGCTCTACCTTGACTGAGTGCGAATGGAACGGATTCAGGGAGGAGTTCATCGGCGACGGAGTCTGCGACCACTGGACCGCTGGAGGTGAGTTTGAGTTAGTTTGTTATTAGTAGGCAGCAGGCAGTAGGCAAATACACTGCCAAACCCCAACCCACAACTCACAACCCGCAACACACAACTCGCAACTCACAACTCACAATCACAGGCAACAACTGCTACAACACTGAAATCTGCGGATTCGACGGAGGAGACTGCTGCGAGGACAAGTGCGAGGACGGAAGCGCTGACTGGGCTGAGTGCGGGAGCAACGGCTTTTACTGCGCCGATCCGACGTCCAGTCACTGCGACACTGAGTACACGGACACCTGTCCGAGCGTCCCCACGAGTGCCCCCACTCCTACGCCCTCCTGCGCCAGCGGCTCCGAGTTGTACAGGATCAACCAGTTCGACTCCTGGGGAGACGGCTGGAACAACGCGCACCAGACCGTTAAGAACGTGGACACTAGTTCCGCCGTATACGAAGGCAGCCTTGAGACGGGAACGGAAGCCACGGTGAAGGTCTGCCTCGCCCCTGGCTGCTATTCTGTCGACGTCACCAGCGGTGACTGGGGCAACGAAATAAGCTGGGAGGTCAGGAAGGACTCCGGGGGCTCTGCCATTGCAACCGGTGGCGCGCCCTCCGAGTGTGAGTTCAGCGTCGGGTCGAATTACTGCACCAACACCTGCGACGGCAGTGCGCCGGCTCCCGCCCCCATCGACCCCGTCAACCCCAGCCCGACTGATGACGATGAGCAGAACAACCAGATCGCGTGTATTGCCCAGCACTGCTCGCTTCAGGTCACAGAGTGCACGGCCGACATCATGGGTTGCGCTCCATGCATCTCCGGCCAGGCCTTTTCCTTCTGCAACACCAACGCCAAGTACGAGGCCCTGACCCGATGCGAGCAGTGCCACTGTATTGAAGGAATGGAGAGCAGCTGCGACGGCTCGGACGGAGGAAACACCTGCGGTCCCCAGGCCATTGGTTTCGGCGGCAAGGCCGTGATCGACTGGCAGTGGTGCACAAACATTGGTGGCGCGGACAACATGATTAACGACTGGGACGAGAACGACTTCGGCTCCCTTGACACATTTGAATCTTGCGCCCACGCCTACCACGCCGACCCCGTCAACCACGGTGGAAAGAAGGCGAGCGAATGTATGCAAATCCTACACGATGCCGCTTTCGACTACGACGACAATGAGAAGGACATCGTCACTGAAATTGCGAGCAAGCTGTACGACCACCCTCAGGAAATGTGCGACTGCTCCTCGACCGCCTTCACCGCCGTCCCTAACTGCAACACCTTCTCCAGATTCAAAGTCCTCGTGCACGAGACTCTCGACGCGTGCACCAGCCTGGACGAGATCGACTGCGACGCATGGGAAGAGTTCAGTGACGTTTGCGAACCCAAGGTCATCGCCAAGTTCGGCGTGGTCGATTTCGGCAAACTGTCCCAGTGCGATTTCGTCGAGAACGGCTGCGGCAGCTCCGGCCCGTTCCCCTCCTTCCGCAAGCTCGACTGCGACGGCGAAATCAAGAGGCACAACTGGGACTTCTGGAACGCCTACTCGGAAGGCTGCGCCCTGGCGACGAGAGAGGACGACGACATGAACGATCCGGTGGTGGACCCTGTGGTCCCTACCCCCACTCCTCCCTCCCCTACTCCTGTTGATCCCAACGTCGTCCCTGACCAGACCACCCCCAAGTCGAAGGGAAGCGGCTGGGGCACCGCTCTTCTCGTGGTTGCCGTCGCCGGTGCTGTCATTGGTGGGGCCCTCTTCGTCAAGAAAAGGCGCGACAGCAGCGCCTTCAACGCCGCGTACAGGTACAGACCCCAGAGAGACGAGGACGCCGGTTCGGAGCTGTTTTCTGGCCTGAGTGTCAACAGCGGGAGCTTCAAGCCTCCTTCCGTGCCGCCCATGTCGACTCATAATATTTAAGTGGGGGGGAAATAAAGTGTGAAAGTGTGTGAGTTTGTTCAACGAATCTTGACTATATTTACATGGGGGTGGACACTGGCGCTCTACGACCTTAATCCAACCCCTCAATCCCATCGTACAGTGCATTATCCGCGGCGCTGTATGTTCTATGCGAGTTAAAGTCCGTCGTGCCGGCGGCGGTCTCTTCTTGAGGAGGAGGAGGAATCTTGACGGTCTTCGGTTTTGGCGCAGGGTCGTGATTTAAGTGCATTTTTACTCTGTTCTTACTCCTAGCCTTGGGGTTGGCGGGAGGGGAGTCGGCAAAGCTGTCTGAAGACGCCGTTTTGCTGTAATCAAAGTCGCTTCCGACGGACTTCTGTGACTCCCGCATGTTAGAAGGGGCCGAAGAGGCTGTGCGAGACTTGGCCTCAGCAGAGAAGCGTTTCTCCAACTCCTCCACCTCAGCGAGCTCGTCGGCCATGGGGTGGTCGTCGAGCGTAGGATCTTCCCGCCTATCCTTGATGTAGGGAGACTCGGCTCCGTAGGTCATGTACATTGTTAGTAAGGGGTAGAGCTCGCGCTCCATCGCCAAACTGTTGAGAATGGCGTCGCACAAGTGATTCATGTTGTGGGCAGACGCAGCAATACCAGCAGAGGAGGTGGCGGTGGTATAGAGCATGTGGCCAAAGATCTCCTTCATGTGCTCCGCAGTCTCGTTTTGAATCGCGTGGAGGTTGACCTCGGAGATCTCGCGCTTCCTCACGTGCTGGCTGGCGCGCTTCTTGATGTGGTGCTTGAGCGCCTTCAAGGCAACCTTCCTCCAGTTCTCTGGCAAGGAGTCCCATCCCTTGGTTCCGTCGGGGATCACAAACTCTGTAGTTCCCGGGGAGAGCGGGTCGGCCTCCTGAGGAGGGGCGCCGTTGGTGTGCTTCTCGTTGACGGCCTCGCGGCCAATGCGGGTGATGGCGTTGATGACGTTCATCTTCATCATCTTTCGGCGGAGAGAAATGAACTCGGCTTTCCATTTCTGCGACGAGCGAAGCGACGAGCGAAGCGAGTCGCATGAAGATTGACCGTAACGAGTTAGAATTGCATGACGGTGGTTCTGCGGAGACGGAAGCAGAATTAAGGCATTCCGGCTCGTCGATCTGCTCCTCGCAGTTTCTCACCTCCTTTTCCTCTTCCAGCTCCTCGAACCTCTTGTCCATCTCGTCAGCCTGGTTGGTCATGGCAGCGATGACATTCGCAGTGGAATTCATCTGGAACGAAACTCCCTTTCGGGTTCCGAATAAGGACGTGCGCTTGCCCTTGGCGACGGATCCGTTGGATGATATAGTGTTGGCGTTCGTTCTTGGAGAGTGCGAACAGTCTGGGTTTGTGTGTGTGTGTAGGAGCAAAGGGTCAGCTTTTATTTCACAACTAACTGGCGTAAAAATAAATAATTTTTAAATGACAGCTTCTCACCTCCTCCCCCAGTCGATTCACTAACATCATCCCCCCCATGCCCTCCGATCCCGTCCGCCATCGCCTTGAGATCATGTATCCTCATCGTAATATCCCCCCCCTCCAAGAAAGTCTCCTCCGTATTCCTAATCGCTGCAAGTAAAAACGACGTTAGAGGGAGCAAAGCGACCGACCTAGCGATAGCGAGTATCGAGCAAACCATCTCGCCTCAAAACCCTTGCCTCAAGAACAAAAAAAACCTCGAATTGAACGCCCCCCACCCCCCACCCAATTCCTCACCTTCCACCAATTCCTTAATAGCCTGCTCCTGTATAGCCCTCGCCCTCCTCGCGATGCTGCACATCAGCGAATGAACCCCATCAGTTTTATGCTGGTTCTCGATCGGCTCATGGTCCCTCGCGAAGTTCCCCCTCTCCCCGAGCGGCAGCTCCGACAGAGTCTTCTCGAAGTGGTGGACTATGTTGTCCATTTTAAGGGTCTTGATCTCGTTCCTCTCCGCGGTAAGCTTCTCCATCTCAGCCTTGATCTTGACTTTACCCGAGCGGACGTCCGCGAGGAGGGACATGAGGACGTCGTTCTCCTTCTTGACGTGAGAGAGCCACTGCTGCTTCTCTTTTAGGAGACGGTTGCGCTCGAGCTTTATCTGGTCAGCGGACTGGAGGCCGCCGGTGCTGTAGCCGAAACTGGGGGGGAGGGGGGGGGGGGGGGGGGGGGGGG
>BRXX01000351.1:0-70147 GCA_030267905.1 Triparma verrucosa
GTACTCTTCTCCGTCGTCTTGTCCGGTTCAGCCATGCATAGTAAAAGGAACACCATTTGAATAACCCTAACTCTACACCAGCACACCAGCACACCAGCACACCAACACAACAACATAATGATGTGGGGCGAAATCCGAGGCCTCCACAACTGTCGAGGGGATCTGATACAAAGGACCAATTGCACGAATAAATGGCGGTTGGTTTGCGCGTAGGGGCCGCACATATTGAAAGCACTACAAAAACACATTCACACTCTCTACTCATGTGCGCTCACTCGAAAATTCTTCAAAAATCAATGACCATCCCATCACTTTTCTCAGGAGCACCAGGTCTTGGCTGGGTCACCTCTACATCTAAACCCGCTTTTTTGCAAATTTTGCACTACTGTAAGTTATAACGTTGGGACTCCTTCTTGATCAGGGCATCAAGGCAAGTAAATGTGTTCGTTGCCGATTACGGAATGGTTTGCTGTTATATGCCAACGAACCCTCAGCGAACGAACCCCTGCCCGGTAGAATTCATTTCCTTTCTAAAACTACCTTGTATATATTCAATGCCGCTTCTTCGGCTTCCTGGTAACTCAGCAGCCCGTTGAAGAACCCGTGTTGAGACTCATCACACGTGTGACATCGCCTATGGCCCCCAAATTCCATGACTTCTAACCTCAACCTCACCTGCCGCTTCCTCAGGTTGGGAAGAATGTTACTAAGGCTCCTGGTAACCGTCGTCGCCCTGTTTCCGACATTCGGGCGTGCGGCCACATGCATTGATGGTATGGCCGTCGACCCCCCTGACAACATTGATGGCGACGGAAACGAAATCTTCTACTGCCGCAACGGTGGGATAGCTGGGGGGACTCCTGGATCCTGCACATGCACCTCCTGCAACGTGGGCTTCGGTGGTCTTCACTGTGAACAACCTGCATGCGTTGCGAGAGATGAGTCGGCCGATGCAGATGCAGGCGAAGTCTACTGCATGGGGGGGGGGACCGCAGCTGGATTTCTTGGGCGTGTAGCTGCATAGACTGCGACCCGGGCTGGTTCGGTCCCAACTGTGCGTCAACAAGTAGCCCCACTCCAAGCCCTACAACCGGGCCCGTTTTGTTCACACCTAACACCTTTGAGGAGTTGTACAACAAGGTTAGTAGCAACGGTGGCAACTCCATCATGAAAGGGGGGGACATCGTTGAGTTGGCCACAGGAGAGTACAAGTGTTCCGACGCCGAGGGATATTTGTGCAAAAATGACGTTTTTGGGACCGCAACAGTCCTGTTCTTAGAAAATCTGCATGGTGCCATAAAATGCGAAATCGACGATGCCAGCTATTGTGTCTTGGACGGAGAGTCCGGTTGGACTCCGGAGTCCGGTTGGACGAAGAATAGGATCATGACTTTAGCATCAACTGCCGGGCTCAAGTTGACCATTTCGGCGATCACCTTCAAGGATGGGACGGCTGCTTATGGAGGAGGGATGTACATTTATGATGCAAATGTCAACGTGGACCTTAAATTCTGCCATTTCATCAACTGTAAAGCAGATGCTACCGCACCTATCAACAGCCTATCACCTCGTAATGGAGGGGGGGCGATTTACGTTGAACACAACTTGGTGACTGTCAATGTCTACGGTAGTATCTTCACTGGCAATACGGCAGACTCAGGACATGGGGGTGATGTTTTCAGGAACCCCTCCGAATATAATTCGGAGGGGGCAACCGCGTATCCAGTTTTCACGTTCCACAATACCTGCCCATCTCCCTACTCCGCTATCTCCCCAGTTATGTTGGAGGAAGGCGTGGACGTGTATAGTTATGAGGTATGCAAGAAACAACAAGAATTTTCAATCGCTTCGCTCGCTAATTCTATTGCTCGCTCGCTCAGGATCTCGATTATAACTTCGGTTATAAGGCCTCCTGGATATGTGCACCCACGAGGAGCCCAACGCTGAGTCCAACGCAGAGTCCAACGTCAAGCCCCACGACAAGCCCTACGGCGTCCCCGGTCGAAGACGAAGAAGTTCCAGCCGAGAGCGATTTGGACGGGGCTGGAGTTGCGGCGTTCAAGGCAAACGTATTCATCAGTCTCGTTGGCGCTGTCGCTGGCGCAGCAGCTGCCAACGCCTTTGCTTAAGGGGCTTCGACACTCCTTCAGTAGTATTTACTCATTTATTTATTTATTTATTTATTCCGGGTGAAGTGGACAAGTAACGTATTAAACAGATTTAAGATTTTTAAAAGCCATGAAAGAAACACGCGGGGAAGGTGACCTGCAACTAAAAAAAACATAAAAAAGGGAAAGAGAGAGGGAAGGAGAGGGAGAAAAGTATCCTAAAAATTAAGTATTGCATTGAAGTTTTTAATAAGCATAGGTGTTATATTCTTATCGCCGCCGTCTTGACAATAAATACCCCACTAAGGCTGCCATTCCCAACCCAGCGATAACTGAAACAGCGACTCCAGCAATATTCACTCCCCTTTCCTCCTTTCTCCTTTTCCCTTCCCTGCTTGCATTCTCTCCACCTGCTAGCCTCTTCATCTCGTCTTGCTTCGCACTATGATCTTCCTTCCTCCTCTTCCCCATCCCGGTGCCAATTGTCTTGACTTTCCCTTTCCTCTGATCTAGCTTGGCAGACTGCTGTCCTGCAATCAAATCCTCCACATCCCTTGCTTCCTTCTGCGACGGCAAAAACAACAGTGACAGGGAATCAACCAGGGTGAGCAACATGTTACCTTTCTTCTTCTTCTACCTTCGCTTCACTTCACTTCGCTTCGCTCCTCAGTAACAAAATCCCCAAACAAAATCCTCACCTTCTCCTCATCCTCCTTTTGCAACACCAGCTGCCCGCACGCTCCTGCGATGTCCTCTCCCATGGTCTTCCTAATAAAAACGTAAAGCCCGTAACCCATGACAATCTTCTGGAACGCCTCGATGTGCTCCAGTGAGGGGCACTGGAACTTGTCCTTAACATCTGTCGTGTTGTAAGGGATGAGGTTGACGATGATGTTCTTGCCCTCGCAAAGCTTTCCCAGTTGGTGGGCGCACTCAAACGTGGCGGTCGGTCCGTCGAGCATTGTGTACTGAATCATCGCCTTGCGGACCTTCTTCTTCTTGTTTGAAATTTCCCCGTCGGGGTTTGCTGCCGCACCAGCTCGCAGGGGTGTCTTCATGTGGTCGTCGAGGGCTTCGATGAGCCCTTCGATCTTGTAGGCTTTGGCTGCAGGAACTATTTGGCTTCTCATCTCCTGGTTGGGGGCGTGGAGCGAGAGTGCGAGGTTTACGAAGGGCATTTCCTCTGTGAGCTTTCTGATCTTTGGTGTCACTCCAACTGTTGAAACTGTCACGTGGCCAAAGGCCAAGCCGAACTGCTTCGTGTTCACCATGGCAGTGACAGCAGCCTTGACGTTCTCAAAATTATTTAGCGGTTCTCCCATGCCCATGAAAACGATGTTCCTGATCTTCTTGACCCTGTCAGCATGAACTAGCTGCTCTAATATTTCGCCTGCCGACAAGTTCCCTATTATTCCCATCGTACCAGTGGCGCAGAAGGTGCAGCCCATCTTGCAGCCGACCTGTGACGATACGCACAGCGTTGTGCGTCCGGTCTCGTGTCTCATGATGACGGACTCGACCCTGTGGCCATCGTGCAGCTGAAATGAAAAGGGGGGGGGGTGAAAAGGGTGTTTAAAACGTGGAGGGTTATGGTTAGGTTTTGGTTACAAAAGATCCGTAGTCATCGACCTCACCTCCACCAGGAGCTTGGTCGTCGTCTCATTGGCACTCGTCTGGTTCAGAACCACTTTCGTGATGTGCGTTTTAAAGTTCGCCATCACAAGATCGATGAATTGTTGAGGGAAGCTGTGCCAGTCGAAGTCTTCCAGGTCTGTAGTATTGTGTATTGCAGAGGAGTGAAAGCGCGTGTTGGAGTTAGCGACGGTTTTCTACTACTAACGCACATGTTGACTGTTATCCTTTTCCGCCGCACGCCACTCCAAGCCCACTCCAAGCCCACTCCGAACATCATATCATACACAATACCAATATGCTACTCACCGGGATACCCTGCCTTGTGAAGTTTCCGCTGATACTCGTCGATGTGGTACTGCTTGGCCTCAAAGCCGGCCTCTTCGAATACCATTTTCATCTTCGGTAGATCGAGGGCAGAGTAGGGTGGAACGGGAGGTTTTCTCTTCGGGGCCATCGGACTTTCACGGAAAAACCGGTTAAAAATGCTTATTTTACGATCCTACGAATATTCGAGTACGCAGTCTGAAGGGAAAAACGCTGCAGAAAGTCCAGTAAATACAGTTCTAAGGTGGACGTTCGATAGTTTCCTAAATAGCGCCAACAAAATTCAGCCCTTTCTCAGCCTTTTTGTCCAATTTTTACACTTCGCCCTCTCCCTTCATGATAGCGCGATCAGTTATATGTGCCCTTCGGGCTCCTGCTAGATCAATCAAGCGCCAGAATCACTCGCTGGCTCTCGCAGCAAGCCCTTCATCTGTCCTTCCCCTGCATTTCCAAAGACGTTCCCCTGCGTTGCCCTCGCTAGCTATAGCTCGGCCTTCCCCCTCTCACTTGTTTTCTCAACGGTCCAGGTCAGGGGTTTGCCTCTACAGCGCCCTGGGCTTCTCTAATGACGGCGAGTTCCACGCGACGGTGGAGACTACTATGGAATACGTCCAGGACAATCTTATTGAGGAGATTGATCACCGCTTTGGCGAGGAGATAGGTGAGGTGAAATCACCAGTAAAAGCGCCTCGCAAAAGCGCCTCGCACTCCAATCCTGCAATCCATCTCTCAAACAATACCATCCTAATTTAACAGGTCTCGAGGCGGACTACTCCTCTGGCGTGTTGGAAGTCGCCGTTGGGGATAGGATGTGGGTGATAAATAAGCAGTCGCCCAACAAGCAGATATGGTGGTCGAGCCCGTTCTCCGGTCCGAAGCGTTTCGAGTGGAGCAGCAATTCCAACCCGATCACTGGGGAGGATGGCTCATGGATGTGCACGAAGGAGGACGGCTTCGAGTTGGTTTCGAATCTGATCCGTGAGCTTGATGATGCAATTGAGGAGGAGGTGAGAATGATAGAATACCGCACACAAACATGGTCAACTCTCACACCACGCACGCATCCCTCCGTAGCTACAAGACGACAGAGACACCCTTCAAAAATTCAATTTGTGGAAAGGCGAAAGAGCATCATAGTCATAGTCAACCCTTATCAAAAATAACCATAAACATAAAATAGCCCCCTAGCCATTTATTTAGCAGATAAAACAACGCATTTTTCTTCCGCCAATTATAACCAACAGCCATCCATAAAACCTCCCAATTACAAATTACCATAATTTTAGCCTAGCCTAGCCTTTCATACTATTGTTCAAAGCCGAGCAGCGCAGCTTCAAAATTGAAACGCAGTCATCAATGGCGAGCTTCGCCTCGAGGTCCTTCTTGTAGTCCTTGGTGACCTTCTTGACCTTGGGTCCGGAGAGGAAGCCGAGCTCGGTGATGGCGCCCTGCAGCTTTCCCGTTCTGACGTGGTAGCTCGCCCTGGCGAGCCTGCGACGAGCGAGAGACGAGTTGAGGAGAGAAGCGACGAGGTAAAATTAGAATTAGGTAGCAGTGTTAATCTTTGTCCTCGCCTCGCAGCGTCTCACCTGTCCTCATCGGTCAGGTCCTTGTCCTTCTTGTTCATGGCGACCTTGTCGTCGACGGCGGACATGACGACGCTGTACAGCTGTCCCTGAACGAGCCCGACGAGGCCGTCGGAGCCGGGACCCTCCCCTATCAGCGCCATAGTGCGGCCCTGGTCCTTGACGTTCTTGCACCTCTCCTGCAGCTCGGAGAGGGTGGGGACGGCCCCTCCGGTCTTGAGGTTCTTCTCCACGTTCTTGAGAGCAGCCAGGATGACCTTGTCGTCTCCCGCAACCATTTTCAGGGTGTTGATATGGGCCTTGACGTCGGCGTCCCCTGCCTCGATGGAGCCGATGAGGCCCATGACTCCTCCGACGATTCTGTGGACCTTCTCGGACTTTGCCTCGTACTGGCCGCCCTGGTTGACCTTGTTCTGGAGCTCCTGCAGGCGGCCCTGCAGCGCCGCCATGGCATTGTTCCTCGCCTCGAGGTCGGCGGCGTAGGCCGCCTTGGACTTGGCCAGCTCCTCTCCGAGCTGCACCTCGAGCTCCGCGACATAAGTCTTGGACCATCCGTCCCGTCTCTCAGCCCACTCCTTCTCGAAGGCCTCCCTCAGCTTGGCCATGTCCTCCTGCTTCGCTCGGAGGTTCTTGCGCTCGATGAGGTCCTCCTGTTCCCGGAGGTTCTTGGCGAGAAGCTGTTTGAGTTTGAGTGTTAAAGGAAGCGCGAGTGAGAATAAGTGGTGGTGATAGAAAAAGCATTCGCTTCTTCGCATCTCACCTCCTCGAACTTCAGACGCTGCTCCTGCATGAGGGAGGTGTATTTCTCCGCCGTGCTCTTCTCCGCCTGGCTCATGAACTCCTTCAGCCTCAGCGCCTCCCACTTGGTCCTCTCCTGCATCTCCGCGGCGAGCTGGACGATCCTGTAGCGGAGGGCGGGAGCGTCTAAGTTGTCCAAATCGGCGAGGATGGTGTTGTCGAGTTCTTTCTTGAGTGCGGTTGAGACGATGCTGAAGGGGCAGTGGGAGTGGGGGAAGAGTTAGAGTTAGGTTTGTTTCAGCAGTACGGTTACTGGTCACTGGGCCGTTGTGCATTTGCGCTCACCTAAGCTCTTCGCTGGCCTCCTTGATGCTGTCCATTTTAATCTTGGTGGCTTTGGAAGCGATGGGGGCGAGGGAGGAACTGAGATCGGGAGTGGTCGTCGGGGCGGGGATGGGGGCAGGGGCAGGTTTCGGCTTGGGGGCGGGTTTCGGCTTGGGGGCAGGGGGCTTGGGAGCGGCGGCGGGTTTCGCCACTGGCTTGGAGGCTTCGGCTTTCTTCTCCTCGACCACCATCTTCTTCTCCTCCTTGACCTTCTTGGCCACCTCCTGAACCTTCTTCGTGATCTCCTCAGCCTTGTGTTCGGTTTTGACGGCTGGCGCCGGAGCAGAGACCTGCGAGGTGCGTGTGCGGCGTTAGCATTAGAGTTGTTGCCGCTGTTCTGTTGTGGCAACTTTTGTGCATATACAACAACATATACGTAAATCTAAGACACTCTTCCCCCCCCCTCTCACCTTTGCAACAGCCCCATTCTTCTCCTCTCCTCCCATTCCGATCATTGCCTTAATTTGAGCGTTATCATTGACGAAGACCTCGTAGCCGACGTACCCGGCCCCTCCCAGGAGCGCCAGCCCGATGACAGGCCCGGCCCCGCCTCCGCCTCCCCCTCCTCCCCCTCCGCCTCCTCCCCCTCCCCCGCCCTCTACCTCCTTAACACCTTCACCTTTCTTTCCCGAGATTTGAGACTCGACCCTGCCAGCCCGCTTCTGCGCGCTAGTGGCGTTGAACCGAAGCTGGGGGGACCTTCGTACCGCTGTGCGAGCTAGATTGCGCAACATCTGGATTGAATCTGTAAAATTGACGCATGACGTTGGGGAAGACGCAGTGAGCAGAGAAGAGGCAGTAAGGGCGGCGTTTTTGGAGAGTAGGGTTAGTTAAATGAGGTTATCAGATGTAGTAGCGTGATGGGGAAGTTAATATCTACCCTAGCGACCACTTAAACAGGTGTAAATGTGAACAACGGGCAAAAGACAAATGCCCCCGAATGAAATCACAGCAAAGTTTGGATTTTACAAGCAACCAAAGCCTCCAGTGTGGGTGCCGCCGCACATGATGCACGGTATATAGGCATATCAGCCCAGGTTGCACTTTGATAAGGCAGCAGCGACGTACATTAATATATTTTGGCCAAAAACCCCTAAAAAACCCTATGATGCTCTCATTCCCAGTCAAAAAGCCGCCTTCCTTGCAACCGCTCCCTCCAGCCATGTCAGCGCCCGCCCTCCTCGTGCTGTCGATCGTCACCCTCGCTCACAATGTTAGAATAGTCGATTCACGGTCTCTACAATCACTTCCTCGATCGCCTTTGCATCGAAAACATCGGTCTTTCAGGCCTGTCCCTTACAGCAAGCATTGCGCCTTCAAACCGTCGGCAGCGCTGCTCAATATCAACAGGGGGGGGGCTGATAGTGAGTACGGCGACTACGGAGACGGGGATTACATGAGCGGTTACGGTAACGGTTACGATGATGGTTACGAGGACGAGGTGAGTTGAGCGCTCACAGGACTCAAACAAGACAATCAAAACACAATGATGCATACTGACCCAACTCCCTGACAGCGACCCGTGAGCGGCGGCAGAGGCTTCAACGCTCCGAACATCCCAAATGTCGGCTCCATCCCTGGAATGTCCAAGCTCCAGGGCTACGCCAACCGGCAAGTGGGCTTCCTCCTGTGCGGAGCCGGGGCCGTCTTGACCCTGCTCGGCGTGGCCCTGTTCTTCGAGAAGAATCTGCTCCGCTTCGGGAACCTCATGTTCATAGCCGGAATGCCCTTGATAATCGGGCCCGGGCGCACCGCGGGCTTTTTCCTGCAGCCCAAGAAGGCGCGCGCAACTTCCTGTCTCTTTGTGGGAATATTCCTCGTGTTCATAGGCCGCCCCATGTTCGGGATGGCGCTGGAAGTGTTTGGCTTTTTGAATCTGTTCGGGAACCTCTTCCCCCTTGTCTTCATGATGGCCAAGAGGCTGCCCGTGGTCGGGGATTTGCTCAACGGAGGCGGCGGAGGAGGAGGAGGCAAGAAGAGAAAAGGTAAAGGGAGAAGGGACGACTCGTACGACTCGTACGATTCTTACGGCGGCGGAGATTCCTACGGCGGCGGAGATTCTTACGGCGACTGGCAAGACGACGGCGACAACTATAACGAAAATAATTACGGAAACACTTATTGAAAATAATAATAGCAGCTCGCAAATTTTATATAAACATATTATTATCCCCTCGAAGCAAGCATCGACAGCACGTACTCCTGCCCAATAACCCATGATTTGGACGAGACGGTTGGTTTGAGCATGTTCGTCTTGGTTTTGTAGCTGCGACCGCCGAGGAGTGAGGAATGAGTATTAGAATAGCGTAGAGAAGAATTGTTATCGTTCGCTGTGAGTGTTGTCATTTTCTCACCTGGGGCAAAGCTCGCCAGTGTCCAAGACTTCCAGTACCCGGCTTTCGTTTGGGTCGCAAGACAAAATAGTGGCGACCACGAATACGGCGAGGTCTTCGACGTTCATGTCTCGCGACTCGCTGCTTAACCCTTTAACGCCCTCCTCCTCCTCCTTTCCATCCGAATTCAAGTTACCCTCCCTGCATACGAGAAGGTTGCGCACCCCCTTTTCGTAGGTCCAGCTCGGATCGGACACGAAAGTATCAGCCAGTGGCTTGATGAAAGTGAATTTCACCCCGAACTTCTCCCCCCCTTTGAGGTCCTTAATGGCCCTGTCATCCTTTTCGCTGTCGCCTGTGCCGACTACGACCAAGTGCTTCCCCTGCGACGAGCAGCGAGCGAGAAGATTGGGTTAGATACTTCAGCCATTGACCCCACTGGGGCCACCGAAGAGCAACTCAGTGCCTCACCTCCGGCTCACAACCCATCATTACGTTCCTTAATATTTCCTCACTCACGCTCGCATCCGCGACTTCTTCCCTCACCACTCCGGCCTGGAATAGGGCCTCGACCGTCATGTCGTTCGGGCCCTTGCCGTACGTGTTCGCGGTAACCCGGGACTGGGTCAGGTGAAACTCGCTCGCGCACACGACGTAATCGAAGCTCAAAACCCTGCGACGAACACTTTCAGAGTCCAGCAGGTTCGTCAGGGCGATCTTGTCCTCGGTGGCGACCGCCAGCTTGAAGGAACTGCCCAGCTTCTTGTTCAGCAGCCCGCTGCCGAACGCGGTGGCGGTTATTCCGCGGGGGGAGATATTCGCCGAGATTCCAGTCTCGAACAATCCAGAGGCGCGCTGCAAGAGACCAAAAATATTCGAGCCAAGATCTCCTCCGGGGCCTATAACAGCCACGCGGTTTCTCTCGCGAGGTACCCGCATCGTCCCAAGCGGTTTTGGGGGTCGGTAGTCTGCAGGAACTAGAAGAGGAGACGAAGATGAAAGGGGAGATACTAGGGGTAAAAGGAGGGCGACCAAAAGGAGTACCATCATGCCCGTGCTACCCGTTGTCACGAGCGTTGTCACGAGCGATGTCACTCTCTACGCTTTCTGGAGCTGCTCCTCCAGCTGCTCCTCCTCTTCGGTTTTCCTTCTCTTTCGTTCCCTAACTCGTTCAATGTAGCAATTGAGCTGTGCGAAGCCTGCCAGTACAAGGAGGTCGAGGCGAGGTGTTTAGGTTAGATTTAAAAAAAACCTCTCTAGTCGCGGAACCAGACTCAGAATATGCCCGATGACGTACAATATATAGAGGCGATTATAGATATTATTATTACGAGAATCCAGAGCATGCCGCGAGGAGCCTTTCCCGTTTCCAGAAGTAAGTTTCACTTAGCCCACCACAGAAGAAGACGCAAAATTAACTGATATTCGAACGAATATGGAGGTCCAACGCCTGCTGCCGCAGAAATCAGTCGCGTCTCCACCCCTCCTCCCCCCCTCTACCTTATTCTCGTCTCAGACTAGGCTCAAAGCCTTCTCCATCGCCGCTGCCCTCGTGACGGCAAATGTCGGTGAGGCGAACTCAATCACCACTCCAACCCGCTCCTCGCTCCCACTCACGCAACGCAAACCGCTCGCAAACGCACTCCGAACCTTCCAGTCGCCTGGGCTCTTGCCCTAACGGCCTCGAGCTCTTACCCTCAGCTCGCCTCCCCCTGCGTCCTCGCCTTCACCTTTGGGCTCCGACACGCAGTCGACGCCGACCACATCGCCGCCATCGACAACGTCACCAGGAAGCTAATGAGGCCCAACACACTTCAGGCCTACCCCGACCCGCCGCTCCTGGTTGGGCTGTACTTTTCCCTCGGGCACTCCACGGTAGTGGTGCTAATGTGCGTCGGCGTGGCTCTCGGCTCCGCTTACCTCTCCGACAACGTCTCTAATTTGAAGGAGGTGCTCGCCCCGATCGGCACGACCGTCTCCGCCGCGGTCCTACTGCTGGTGTCCGTCCTTAATTTTGCGGTGGCGAGGAATCTGATTATGGAGAGGCACGAGAAGAAAGTCAAGGGAGAGCACAAGCACTACTCTACTTTTGGCGGGACGTTCTTCACTCACAAGGTGAGACCTTCCAGCCATCCAACCGTGGTTATTAATACTAACTTGTCGCTTCGCTCCTCGGCCGCTTCGCTCGCTCCCATCGTAGCACATGATCAATATATCAGACGACGGAGAAGTGGAAAAAGACACAGAGTCGGACGCCACCGGCGGCATCATAACCCGTTGCTGCCCCAACATTTTCGACGGCATCGACGCCCCTTGGAAGATGTACCCTATAGGGTTCCTTTTCGGGCTGGGCTTCGACACCGCCAGCGAGGTCGCCCTGCTGGGCCTCACCGCCATGTCCTCTTCCAGTGACATGCCGGTCCTCTTCACGCTGCTGCTTCCCATTCTGTTCACAACGGGCATGAGCCTGATAGACACACTGAACGGCATGATGATGCTGGCGACGTACAGGTGAGACAAATGCGTGGGGTGTGGGATGTGGTCGCGAGTGTCGTGCAGGCAACGCATCAACGCCTGATATTTTTATTCTAACTCGTCGCTTCGCTCCTCGCGCTCCTCAGCTGGGCTGACAACGACCCTAGTAAGCGCCTCTTCTTCAATCTCTTCCTGACAATTTTGAGCGCCACCATCGCCCTCGTGGTAGCAGTCATTGAGATCCTGGGCAGAGTCCAAGATCACTTCTCCCTCTGCGGTTCATTTTGGGACGGTGTCAAGTGCGTCAACGACAACTTCGAGGTGGTGGGGTATGGGATTATCGTCCTCTTCGCCTGCTCTTCCCTTGTCGCTTTCTTGTACATGAAGTACTTTATGGAGGGAGAAGGTCAATCAGAACAGAGGGAGAAACAAGTCGCCATCAGGAAGGCCGCAAAGGACGAGGAATACATTCGCAAGAGAATGCTGGCGAGGGCCATGGGCAAGGAGAAGGTGAGAAACTGAGGAGGCCGCTGCTAAATTCTTCAGAGTGTCTAACGTCAAACATCCATCGTTATGTTCCTTCGCAGATCGTGGCACGAGATATTGACATATAAAATAGAATTAGACGACATGTTTTTTAGCAAAAACACAAAATCTTCCTCATTCCCACCCAATCCTTATTTTTTCTTGTTTCCAACCTTCCCCGTCTCCTTTTCTCCCAACAATTGATTTTTTTACTTGATGACGATCTCCTTAGTACTAGTAGGCGCGCTCACAGAGATGTCAACACTAGGCCTGAGCTTGCAGCACTCCTGCACGGCTCCGTGCACGCGGTGCTCTGTGAAGTCGGAGATCTTCTGGGCGTCGACGGGGACACCGTTGTCGACGGCAGTGTAGGCGAGCTGGTCGAGGATGTAGTCGAACCTGGGGGCCCACTTCCTGCTTCCCCACTTGGCCGTGAAGGAGCAGTTGTCGACCATGAAGGCGACGCCCCTGTAGTGCATGTAGGGGGCTAGGGAGTCCACGGCCTCAATGACGGACTCGTTGATGACCTCCGAGTAGCTGTGGCCGCCCTCGAGGAGGACGTCAATCTGGGCCATCATGGTGGCGACGTAAACGCCAGCGGTGAAGGGGTTCAGGGGGATTTTGTCGTCGTCCCTGTTGGCGCGGACCCTCTCCCCTACTTGCCAGGTGTCGGTTCCGTCGATCTGAGTTGTATGAGTGAGTTATTTGATTCGAGGTTGAAGGGCGAACGAAGTGATGAGTTAGACTAATTGTTTGGAATGTTCGCCTCGAAGCCTCTTCGCGTCTTACCTTGCCGATGAATCCCTTGCCCGAGTTAACGCGGTCTCCCTGCATGATAACGGATCGAATCTCGTTTCCGCACCTGACCTCGTCGTAGCACTCCTGGAGGATCTCCTTGGAGGGGCTGTAACTGGCGGAGTACGCCGTCTCGAAGATCTTCTTATCGTCGGCGTTCATGTCGTCGTAGACGGCCTTGATGCCTCTGGTGGAAATTTTCTTGGTGATCTGGCCGGTGATGCTCTCGGCGGAGTTAAGGAAAGCGTCCTCCGGCGTCATCCCCTGCTTCTGGTACCTCCTGTAAAGCCCCTCGACGATGGCGTGGACGGCTCCTAGGAGGATGCCGCGCTCACCGTAAATGTCGGAGCGGTACTCGTCGCGGAGGGTAGTCTCGAAGAGGAAGGGGGCGCCGACGGCGACTCCCCAACCCAGGGCGAGCTCGAGTGCCTTTCCGGACTTATTCTGGTGGACGGCGAAGCTGAAGGAACGTTTGGGTGAGAATTTATCGTACCACGTTTCAGGGCTCCAACATTATCTCACCTCGAGTTGATTCCAGCTCCGTTAACCTCCTTCCCCTGCTCATAAAGCCTCCTAACACTCGGTCCCATCCCCTTCGGCGCAACGAGAATAACGTCCATATCCTCCGGGAACGCTTCCCCAATACTGTCAAGGTAACCGAGGAGGAAACCGTGACTCAATCCTAGAGTCGCCCCCGGTTTCATCGTATCGAATACCTTCTGATAAAGCTTACTCTGCGCCGCGTCAGAAATAAGGAGAATGACCATGTCACTCTCTGCGATGACCTTGTACATTTCTCCTAGGCTTCCGTCTTCCTCGTTGAAGCCCTGCTCCCTGGCTTCGGCGAAGGAGGAGGAACCTTCGCGGAGACCTATTGAGACGGAGATGTCGGCGCCGGCGTCGTTGAGGGAATCCTTGATGTTCTGCGCTTGAGCGGGGGCCTGGGAACCCCAACCGATTACTCCGATCTTCTTTATTCCTTCAAAGGCCTTGGGAAGGAGGGGGAAGAGATCCCTTCCTCCCTTGACGATCGTCTCGGTTGTCTCGGCGAGTTTAACCTCTGTGGTTGTGAAGATATCACTTTTGAAAGCTGATAGTTTGGAGACCCTGCTGGTTCTGGGGGCGAATGCGGGGGAGAACGCCATGGCGGAGGTAGCAAGGAGAGCTGAGGTAATTGTGAAGAGAGAGAATTTCATTTTTATTATTTATGGTGGGGGGGGGGCTGAGGGGGAGACGAGAAGGGTGGGTTAGAGAGAGGGGCTGTGGCGCAGGATGGCAGGAGTGTGTGGCAGGATCCTGTGTTGGCCGAAGTTGCAGCTTTACGAGGGACGACTGTTGGAGGTATATTTCATTTTTGCGAACATTTATGATAGTATTAATATTACGAATCATATTGTTGAGTGTGTATTGTGAGGTTGTATGGTTGTAAATGAAGTTTATAAGTTTTTGTTGCACTAAATATGATAATAACGGAGAGTGATGATGCTGGCGGCATCGCAAAGGTGTTGACTTTCTAAATGAGCTTTAAACGCCAAGCAGACTCTTTTCCTGCACAACGACGATATGATATAATCACGAACTAAAGGCTGATGGAGGAGGATTATGGATTCATCGACTTATTGGAACTCTTACTATACTTAATGTTTATGATCTTCCCTAAATACCTTCCCTAAAGACAAAAGGAAAATGGAAATGCAAGAACAAAAAAGATGGGAATTGTCCCTTAAATAGTCCCTTAAATCAACCCCAGCTTCACTATTTACAACATCTTATTATTTAATCGATAACACACATCAATAAACCTAACATTCATTAAATAACATATCTCTAATCGTACGTTAAAATCATAATAATCAACAATTCACAACTGAGATCAGAACGGCGACCAGCACAGCTAATCTATCCCCTATATAATCATCAAACCTACGACTAAACGCTATCATGACTAGTGACCATACTCAGATACAGACCTTCTGCATAGGAGCTCTTACGGGCTTAACTCTATCGTACGTCTATAATCAAATAAAGGCCTCCAAAAAGTCCCGTCCCTCCTCCTCCCCCTCCTCCTCCTCCAATTCCTCCTCAAAATCCTCCTCCGGCGCCAGCGTCTGCGCCGCCTACGCCCGCCCCAACATCCTAACCCTCCAGCCCTACCGATGCGCCCGCGACGACTACGAGACCGGCCTCCTCCTCGACGCGAACGAGAACACCCTAGGCCCCTCCCTCTCCTCCCCAGACACACAGGAGCTCGAGCGTTACCCCTCCCCCTACCAGATCCCTCTAAAGCAGAAGCTTTCTAAGATCCGAAACGTGAAACCCGAGAACATCTTCGTCGGTGTAGGTTCCGACGAGGCTATCGACATGCTTTACCGTATCTTCTGCATCCCTTCCGTCTCCAACGTAATAACGACTCCTCCTACCTACGGTATGTACAAAGTCTCAGCCGTAACAAACGACGTTCAAATTAAACCCGTACCCCTCTCCCCATCCTACGACTTAAGAGTCCCGGAGATGCTCGAAGCCGTTGACGAGAATACTAGGATTATATGGATATGTTCTCCCGGTAATCCAACGAGTAAATGCGTCAAGTCCTCCGACATCAGGAAGATAGCCTCCAGCTTCTCAGGAATAGTCGTCCTCGACGAAGCCTACATCGACTTCGCTGAATCAGGGAGCCTCTGCCACCTCCTGGAGACGTACCCTAACATCGTGGTGCTGCAGACGTTGTCGAAGGCGTTCGGTTTAGCGGGAATCAGATGCGGATTCGCTATCTCCTCAAAGGAAATTATCGAACTTATGAACAGAGTTAAAGGTGAGAAAAGTCTGTCGAGCCGACGAAATAGCATAACTAAGAACGAGCCTGCTATTTTTACCAAGAGCCCGGGGCTGCACACTCCTTACTACGAATCCTCTAACATGCATCTCTAACGTTCTTAATAACGTGTTTTAAATCGTGTAAACGTCCCGACTCTTCCTTCCTCCACAATTCGTTTTCCAGCGCCTTACAACCTAAATAAATTATCCAGCGCCGTCGCCTTAGACGCTCTAAATAACTACTCCACCCTGCAAAAAAATATAAAACTTCTAATCAAAGAAAGGGAACGTGTGAAGTCATCTCTCGAGAGCCGGCCTTACGTCGTCCGCGTTCAACAGAGTGACTCTAATTTCTTGCTTTTCGAATTGAAGAGAAACGCGAAACTTATATATCAGGTTATGGCGGATGAGTATTCTGTGGTTACGAGGTATAGGGGTGCGGAGGTTCATTGTGGGGAGTGTGTTAGGGTTACGGTTGGGAAGGAGGAGGAGAATGAAGAGTTTTTGAAAGCGTTGGATGGAGCGTGGGAGAGGGTTGAGGGGGAGAAGAGTTTGTGAGGAGAGAAAGGGGGGGGAGTAAGATAGTGTGAACGTTTTTATTAAATGTTCGAAGAGTTCTTTCTTTGTTCGAAATTCATTTGTGAAGTTCATTTCCAGTGCCGGTGGAGGCAGATTTCTTCAAAGTTGCCAATAACAATCTATCGTTATCTCCGGAGGAAGTGCGAGGGCGATAGTATTAGTGCATCATTGAAATCAGCAGCTTTTGCGCAAAAGTGATCTTCGTTCACAAATCAAAAGATGCTAGTCCTGGGTTTGGCTGGGAGAGTTTCTGTGAAATTCACAAGCCCAAACTCAAATCACAAATGGCCGAAGACAATGCTGAGCTCTTGGCTCTCCAAAGGATCGATGAGACTTGCACCCAATTGCAACAACAGGTGAGCCATCTCCCCCCCCGCATCCTGCCAAACACAAACACAAACACTGCGGAGCTGTTGTGCTGTTGCCGGGAATTAAGTTATACAAAGGGGGGGGCTCCGTACCCCCCGGTTCGCCCTCGAAGCGACCCGCGTATATCTGGTATCTTGCTGCGCCCTACGACCCTGGCGGAATCAAAATCCTCCTCCCGTCCCCTTCTCCTGCCCCTCCCCCACCGGACCTTTGTCTGAGACCCTCCTCTAAACTTCCCTGTACCCCTCCATCTCCTTCCATCCCCCCGCCGGCTTCGACCCCTTCTAACCCCCCCCCACACACACGCACTCTTCTCCCTCCCTTCAACTCTCCACCAACAGGGTAACTACCTTGAGGCTCTAGAATGCATGGAGCGCGGCCTAGTTCTCCGACAGCACTTCTTCGGCGCAGACAGTGAAGAAGTCTGGAGGGCCTGTAAGGTCGTGGGGGAGATGTGCAACCTGTTGGCGATGACGTATTTGCAGCAGGAGGTGAGTTTTACGTTAGAGGGGGATTTATCCGGACGTTTTTGTGTCTCTACTACATCACTTCATCATATCATGTCTTCTGAGTCTTCCTCTCATGCGACACCCAAACCCCCCCACCCACAATTCACCACTTCTCTTCATCCAGGACTTCGCAATGGTACTGGAACTCCTGAAGAAGGCCGAAATTCTGACAGAGCGTGACCCTCCCGGAAGGGCCGTCACCTTCAACAACCTGGCGTGCTACTACCGCCGCCAGGGGAAGCTCCACGCCAGCCTGCAATACCTCCAGAAGGCCCTCAAGATTGAGGGAAGGCTTGAGAAGGTGGACAACCCGGCCGACACACATCTCAACGCGTGCGCTGTGCTGAGTCAGCTTGGCCGCCACCAGAGTGCGTTGGAGCACTCCCAGAGCGCCCTGATCTTGTTGCAGGAGGTGAGCAAAGCAAGGCGTCTTCTTCGCTTCGTTCTTCATTTCTCTAACAACACAAACAATATCAACGCATCAAAAAACACCTTGCTACCAACACGCCACAGGAACTCTTCAACGGGGTCAACCCCCTTCAGGATGAGACGACGCCCCCGAAGGCCGACCGCATTGCGGTCTTAGCAATCGCCTACCACAACATCGGAGTGGAGCAGGAGTTCTTGAAGAAATTTGACCAGAGGTGAGCGACACCAAGACTACGAGCAGCGAAGAAAGGGATAGATTTGGGGACGTGATATAAGAAATAAGAAGCGAGTGCGAGAACCGCTTTACTACTCCTACTTTATCCTAACTCGCTGTCGCCTTGCTCGCTCCTCATCGCAGCCTGAGCAGTTACAGAAAGGGGGTGGAGGTCGCTGAACGGTACCTCGGCCCCGACCACAGCATCACCGTGACGCTTAGGAACTCCACCGTGTCGGCGAGGAGGGCCATCGTCGCAAAGGACCCCCAGGCGAGGGCCCAGCTGAGCACAAAGCAGGCGAAACAGAAGACAGGAAAGAAGAAGAAGGCGTCGAGGGCGACGGGGAGTGTTGGAGAGGGAACCGAGGCCTTGATCTCGCCGAGAGGTTAATGAATCGAAAGAATACGAATCGTCCAAATGTAAAATGTTTGTTTATTGTTAGTAGAAGTCAAAAACTTGTGCGATTTCAATTTATTCTTTTCAGCCGAAGAGAGAGATCAATCAAAACCCAACTCAGTTTGAAATTACTGGAACCACTTTCTTCTCTCTCTTTCTTCAATTTATACCGGTAAAATGTAAGATTCAGATTCACGCCATAACTTCTTCCTTAACCTCTCCAACCTCGTTAATGATCCAATAAGCCACAAAAAGTCTCCCCGTCCTCTCTTCGATCAAACCCTCCATCCTGACGGCCTACCACGCCACCCGCGTACTAACCCACCTAACAACTCATGTATCGTCCGCACAACACGCACAGGTCCAACCAGCAGAACCCGCCCCCACTCAGCTCTGACAGTCTGCAGGCGTTCTTCTCCAAGTTAGACAAGTCCAAGGTCGTCCCCAAGGAGGCGACGTACAAATGCTCAGACGTCCCTGTGACGTACGCCCTCGAGCTTCCCATACCCATTAGCTTGAAGGGGAGCACGATACGGTACAGTTTCACGACTGTCGAGGGAGATGTGTCGTTTGGAGTGTTCATGCGGAAGCCCGACGATACAGCACAGGGTACGACCGCGGACAATGGCGAGGAGGCGGAGGAAGAAGAATTGCAGCCGTTGACCCGTGTCGACAGTCACGAGTCTCCCGTGAGTGGATCCTTCCTCGTCACTGAGGCTCCGTCGGTTGCGGTCATAGTGTGGGACAACAACTACTCGTGGTTCCGATCGAAAACGATCTCGTATTCAGTCACCATCAAACCTCCAAGCCAGGACATCGTGCAAGCAAAGTATATCTCCACTTGTAATACTTCTCTTTCGAACGCGTCCATCGACCACAGGAGCGCAGAGTCGAGGTTGAGCAAATTGATAGCTACACGTTCGCAGCTGAAGAAGGTGAGAGGGTATCGAAGCTGCGAGCTGGCAATGCGTCAATTCGGCTTCACTAGCAGCTAGTAGCTAGTAGCTAGTAGCTGCGTCATTCTAACCCGTCGCCTCGCTCTTCGCAGGATGTTGAGAGGCTCAAGGCGGAGCTCGCGAGTGCGATGAGCAGTCTTGCCTCCTCAGAAAAGGAGGAGATCTACCTGAATGAGAGGATGACGTTCCGTAAGAAGCAGATGGAGGGGTTGGAAAAGAGGCTTTCCGAGGCAGAAAAGAAAAACTAAAAAATAAATATATTTTGAACAAATACTACGATTACACTATTACATCGTCACCACTCCAAAGGAATCTCAACGTCCATGCCGACCAATTTCCCGCCGTCGCCAGTAACTCCACTGACCTTCGCCGAATTTTCAACAGCTTTCTTGATTTTGCTGAGCTGGGCCTCTGCGACGAGCGAAGCGTCGTGTTAGAAAAAATTAGCGACGAAAGGTAAGGAACGGCCGAGTAAAACCCTAACAATTACGCTCCTCACCTGGAATGGCCGAAGACGAAATAAGATAAGAGTCCTTTCCGCAGCCTATCGCGAATGAACCGGCCTTCAGCCTCACGGTGGGCCTGTTAGCCCTCGTTGCCTCTAACTCCAACTGCCTGGCCCTCTTCATGATTCTCTCCGTCCCCTCCTCCTTGTCTGGCGCCCCTGTCCTCTTGAGCTTGATTTCGAATTGTTCGATCATTTTCTTCTTTACATCATGCATACTCTTTTTCATTTCTTCCGTCAGGCGTCCGTCTTCTTCCAAGCTCTGATACAATTCGTAGAATGCAGACTTCAAAAGCGGGGCGCCTTCGATTTTTCGCAACAATTTAGCCACCAGAAGAAACTGCTTTACAGTCGTGTATTCTAAGGAGGGGAGGTTGAAGTGATTCCTATAAACGTTCGCGAGGGAGAGGCCGAGAAATTCGATAAGCCGAGGTGACGCTAGGGGGCCTGCAAAGAGTTGGTCAGAGCCAAGAGTTAGAGCGAAGTTAAGTGAGGTGGAGATGCGAAAGATGATTTTAATGCCCTCTCACCATCTCTAAGCGAGGAAAAAACCTTGGCGAAAAAAGCATATGAATGTCCAAGTACCTTACTGTTTAGGTTTGTTCTGAGCAATGCTAGAACGTCAGCTGCGGCTTCGAAAAGTTGTGCTATCATGAACCAACATGCCCGCTCGTTAGAGGTGACGATAACAGACGATTTGGAGTTTTCTCGTGACTTCGATTTCTCCAAGATCATCATATTCTTCATCACGGAAAACAGTGTGGTCTCGATTCCCTCTTCCTTTACGAGACATTCATTGCACGTTTTCTTTTGGCAGGAGCTGCAGTGTTTTCGACAAAACTCGATGACGACATCTTGGATTTCTTTCATGTCGGTGAGCTCGGCAGGTGCAAAGTGAAGAACCCTTGACGCGATGATGAACTCAGAGCAGGACTGCGACGAGAGACGAGTTAGAATATAAGCACTCCTTGCTCATCGCTTCGTCCTCGCTGTGTCGTACCTGCTCAGATTTAGATACGTTGCTAAATGCGTCGCCCATTCTTTCGGCGCACCATTTGCTGATGACAGGGGCGTTGCTGGCCCTGAGGGAACTTCCAAGGAGAGGGGCGACGGAAATTCGGGTGGACATGCTGCGACGAGCGAAGCGAGCGTTAAGATTAGGTTAGACAGGCACTCCAATACGTTGACGTCGTCATTCGCTCCTCACTCCTCGCTCCTCGCAGTGGCTCACCTGAGGTCGCTGTTCAGAGCCAGAATGAGTTTGTTGACCAGACACTCCCGGCTGCTCTCGTCGAGGTGGTCAACTCCGCATTGTGAAAGGGCTGCCACGAGAAAATGGCGATGGTGCTCCTGCGTCTGGGCGCTGACCGCGATGGAGACTGCGAAGTCGACGAAGGAAAAGGGAAGGTGCCTCGCTACAGAGGCGAAAAGGGCCTTGGCATTATGGAGAGATATCGGGCCACGGCGCACGGATCCGAGCCTCACAAGCATGTGCTGCACAGCGTTGTGCAGCTCCTCCCCCTTGGACTTTTGGAGCGCCTCCAGGACAAAGCGAGCCTGGCGGTGTGTTTGTTCTCTTGCGTCGGGAGGAATGGGGAGGCAACCTGACAGGGTCACGAAGGCCTCAACAATCGTCGTGACCTGCGCGAGGAGCGAAGGATGAGAGTGAGTGATAGTACACGGAACCGACGCATTCTCGCAGCTTCTCACCTGGCTCGAAGAGGGATCGGCCGAACGCGAATTGGAGTCGAGGCAGAGGGATAGCAGCGCGCTGATTCCGAGGGCCTTGTTCGTAGTAGTCGTCATCGCGGCCGCAGTTATTTCGTTTTTCAAGTGCTCTAGAACCCACTCCAGCCCGACAGCGGAATTCGTCAGCGGCTTCGCGATTTCTTCCGTGAGCTTCCTCTTGCT
Organism: Triparma verrucosa; assembly: GCA_030267905.1. Lineage (NCBI taxonomy): Eukaryota > Bolidophyceae > Parmales > Triparmaceae > Triparma > Triparma verrucosa. The sequence goes on from BRXX01000351.1 coordinate 21,587, forward strand.
GTTAGTGTTGAGGAGTGAAGCCGAGGAGCGAAGCCGAGGAGCGAAGCGACGAGTTAAAATAAAATAGCGACGGTGGTGAGAGTAGTGAGTGGCCCTCACCTTGCTAGTATGTCCTCTCCCGAGTCGTCCTCGACGCTCAAGTACCTAACAAGGAAGTCAAAATACTGAGTCAGGAGCTTGTTCATTGCGGCTTTCTTGTGCACAACCTGGTGGTCCTTCATCTTGGTGTTCTTTGCGTCTTCGACCTTGATTTCAATGAATATCAAAACTAGCTTCCCCCCCACTGAGATTAAGAAATCGACTAGCTGTGAGTGGTGTGTTATGTTGGTAAAAGTGTTAGTGAATGAGGGTGGGAAAGAGTGAAGTGGAGAGAAGAGGTCGCCAGCGCGAACGAGGAGGAGAAGGAGAGGGAGAACAAGACTATAACTCACCTGCACCAACAGGAGCTCCGGCCGCCGGCCAAGCTCTACACAGGTGGTGAGCTCATCGATGAACTTCGCCCCGTGCGCGAGCACCCTATTGCCAAGTGTTTCAGCGGCAAGCGAAAATATCGCGTGCGGCTCGGAAGACGACTTCCTCAGCGGGCTCCAGGACTTGTGGAACTTGGACAGCAGATCCACCTGGCACCTCACGACAGTGTTGCACACGCGCAGCTCGTGCGGGGAGGACACTGGCGACGTGTACAGCATGGACAGACCGTCGAACGCCGCCCTCGCCATGTCCGACGCCGAGGCGTCCTCCACGAGGCGCTCCGTGGCCGCGACGAGCAGACTCGTCAGCATGGACGTTTTGTCCTTGTGCTTTGATCTATTAATGTCCTTGTAAAGTGTCCAGGCGCGACGCACGTGCAGCTCGGCGGTAGAGTCGTGGGGCTTCATGAGGTAAGTGTACATGTCGTGGAGCTGCGAGTCCGTCGGAGCCGGTTTCTGGTTCTCTAAATTGTTGTTTAGAGCGACCTGCAGAGCGGGGGGAGGTTTGAGATTAGTTATGGGTTGACATTTCTCTTGGAGGAATGGTATGGTCAGGTGAGGTAGTGACACTCACATGTTTGTTGTCCTTGAGGTCAGGGGGCAGAATTTGGTACCCTTCGAACGGCGTGGTGGGAAGAGCCATCTTTTAGTCAAATGACTGGAACCGAAAAAGTGATAATTTGTTTTTGGCAACGATAGCGTAAAGCTTTGAAGCTACTCTGCGACAGCTTGGCGCGAAATGTATTTTCGCATCCTTTTCGCGGTCGCCTTGCTGGTGGCTGTGGCTGTACTGAGTTTAGAGGCCAAAGAGGACGAACGGACTGCGCACCGTGAATCAATTCGTCAAAGTGGATTGAGCAATTTCAGGGGACTTCAGGACGACACTAGCGGTGACGGTGGGGGCGGGGGAGCTGGTGGGGAATCGGGTGCTAGAAGTGAGACCGGTGAAGCCCCTAGCGATGGTTCTGGAGGAAATGGAGATGCTGAAGATGATGACAAAAATGACAATGATAATACTGCTGGAGGAAACGAAAGTACGGGTGACGAGGCTAATCAAGGAAGCGATGTAGGGGGTGAGGGAAATGGAGGCGATGGAGGCGGCGGAGGCGAAGATAATAAGAATCCGGATGATCCAGCTGTTAACACAACGACTGAAGCTCCGGCTGCAGCTCCGACTGCTCCGACTGCTGCGCCTCACGGGGGAGATGGAGGCGAAGGAGGCGAAGATAATAAGAATCCGGATGATCCAGCTGTTAACACAACGACTGAAGCTCCGGCTGCAGCTCCGACTGCTCCGACTGCTGCGCCTCACGGGGGAGATGGAGGCAAAGGAGGCGAAGATAATAAGAATCCGGATGATCCAGCAGTTAACACAACGACTGAAGCTCCGGCTGCAGCTCCGACTGCTCCGACTGCTGCGCCTCACGGGGGAAATGGAGGCGAAGGAGGCGAAGATAATAAGAATCCGGATGATCCAGCTGTTAACACAACGACTGAAGCTCCGGCTGCAGCTCCGACTGCTCCAACTGTTGCGCCTCACGGGGGAGATGGAGGCGAAGGAGGCGAAGATAATAAGAATCCGGATGATCCAGCTGTTAACACAACGACTGAAGCTCCGACTGTAGCTCCGACTACAGCTCGGCCTACAGCTGCACCAGCTGCACCTACAGCTGCACCTACCACGGCTACTCCTACAGCAGCGCCAACGACGGCCACCCCGACAGCTGCACCTACCAAAGCTACTCCGAGCCCCACGCCGAAGAGCCCGAAGGTTTGCCGCGACTGGACGTCGTGCGACACATGCACTAAGTCTAATGGCCTTCAGGCTGAGCACACTTACGGATTTTGCGAGTGGAACTCGATCACTGAAGATTGCGAATTCACGACGAAGCAGATGACGTCCTCGACGGATATTTGCGAGACGCCGGCCTCAGGGTTCTCCATCTTTACGGTGATGATTTTTGGGGCGGTCGGATTCATGGTTTACAAGAACCGGGGCAGGATCAGGGCAGCGATCCAAAGAAGGGGCGGCGGAATGGGCGGCTACGATAGAGTTCCGCTGGACAACAACAACGGGGGCGAAGATGAGTGGGACTGGGAGGAGGGAGGAGGAGGGGGGGGGGCGGGGCGCGGAGGAGGCTCCATCGAGATGGGCGCGTTCGGTGGCCCCACACCTTCCAACGATGGCGTGGACGACTACCAACTGCAACAGGCATTGGCAGCCAGTCTCAGAGAACCCCAGCCGAGCGACTTGGGGAGCAGTGGCGGATCCAGGGGCAGCTCCGTCGGCAGCTCCACCAGCGGCACATCGGGCAGCAGAAAACCCAAGGGCATGAGCCTGAGCAAGCCCAGCAAACCCAGAGGCGCCGCGAAGAAGCCCATCAAACCACTCACGAAGAAACCGGCCGTCTCCCCTACCACGATACGGCCGCCACCAGCAGCAGCGGCGGCAGTGCCGCTTTCGAAACCCGTCTCCACAGATGACTTCTTTTCGCAATTCGGCGTGGACACAGGGGGGACACCAGAGTCGGGAACGGGAGCGGGAGCGGGAGCGGGGGTGGGAGCGGGAGGAGGGAAAGTAGGTAGCAGTAGCGACAACAACAACAGCATTGAGGATGATGGCAATCTTGATGCGGCGGGGTGGGACGACGGCGACGACTTAGACGACCTGCTTGACCTTTCAGATTAACAGATTGATAATTTAAAGTGAAAAATCAAAGTGAAGACAAATTCTTTATTATTTCAAGGGGGGCTGTTTTAGAGGGCGTTGATGGGACTGTTGGCGTGGGGTAAGTGAAAGGCGTCTTGGCTGGTTACGGTGGGGGAGGCTTGGGGGCGGGTTGTGGGTCGGAAGATGGCGGGTTTTAAGACGCACTCGTAGAGGACAATGAGGAAGAGGATGAAGACGTTGTAGAGCATAACTTGCATCAACCCCTGTAGAAAATCGCTGAGTTCTGTGCCTTCCTCGTTGGTGAGTGCGTACATGACCAGCGCCTCAAGTGAGAAAGAAGAAAAGAGGATAAACTGCAGCCCTTCGATCCTGCCCATGTTGAGGTTCATCACGTCGCTCCAAGTTGGAGTTCTATGGCTAGGCAGCAGGGGAGGGATGCAGTAGGTCAAACCCCAACTTACGGCTAAGAAAGCTGATACCCACCAGGTGGGATGAGAAGGATTTCCACAGCGCTCAATATTCTCCATCTCGTCAATTTTGGCATCAGTGGTAGAGTCCATGATGCAGCGGAGTGCCTCAGCGCTGATGTAGAGCATCGGAATGAGGACGCCAGTAAGGGACTTGAATAGCGCCGTGACTACCGCTCCGAGCTTGCGATCAGAGAAATTCGAGTAGAGTTTAGCTGCGCCAAGGTAAAATGGTGGGAATATCAACGACAAAACACATGCCCAGATCAAAGGACCCGTCGACCCTATGGCATATCCTTGAATGGCACAATAAGCTGCTGGCAGCAACGAACAGAGTCCAATAAACAGCTTCTCTTTCCTGCTCCCGAAGTTCCTTGGATTTCCAAGGGCAGCCGCGCCTGAGCAAACCAAACCAAATATCTGAAACATCGTAGACGCAGCTACCAACCTCATATCCCCGTTTATAAGCGAACCCAAAACAAACCCATGCGGCACCAGCGCCCCCAACACAAACACGAACCTCCACCTCCTCACAAACTTCCCCGTCTGAACATCCTCAGACGGTCTCGCTGCAGTTATTGAGCTGGGTGAGGAAGTCGTCTCTTCAAGGCTCTCCACTTTCCCCTCCAGCAGCTCGATCCTCTCTCCCTGCTCCCCGATCGTCTGCCCCTGCGAATTGATAGTCTGTCTCTGGTGCTCGACCTGCGTTTTAAGGGCCTTGACCTGCTCAACCTCCTTCTTCATTTCAGCAGCGTCGGCCTTGACCTGCTCCAAAGACCTTGTCAACTTATCCATGGCGCTCGTCTGCGCCTCGAACTTCGCCGATATGGCGAGGAATCTTTTTCAATTGTCTGCGACCTTTCAGACATCGTGGCGTCGTGTTGGGGATAATTCAGGTGTGGGGGAGGGGAAGTTCAGACCCAACTGCACAGGAGGAAATTTTGGATGATCTGGTTTTCAGCGAATAAGCCTTCGTTAGATCTATATTTGATATATTAGCTTGTTAGGGGTATTAGTAGTGTGTACCGTTAAGGAAATTTGCGAGACAATACTGTAACGTGATTTTCGAGCGATTTCAGTGTTTGACTATTCAAACATTTTCTTGGTAGATTTTCGTCATATTCTTCACTTTGAGACCTCTTAAAGGAATAATATAATATTTAAAAGTACAAATAAGGGATTGAAAGTTGTTCCAAAATCCTTCCAAAAAATTGAATAAAATAACATCCAATATGGCCCAAAAGTGTTCTCATAGATAATTAAATTTACTCAGTATGGCAAATATGGAAGTATAAATCACTTATGATCTAAATTCTATTTTGTTTCGAAATATTTCTTTTCTTGTAAAATTTAAAACAGTAAAAGTTCATCAAAAGATCTTGAGGTGAATAATATGGACAAAATTGACCTCAAAAATATCTCAGTCTTGAGATATGCATTTCTCTGGGAAACGGTTTGCACTTTTCCTCCCTGATACTCCCTTTCGTACTCGTTCGCCAATGCTGTGCGCCCGCATGAAAGTCCGACGCAGCCTTTTTCTCGCCACTTATCAATTCTACATAAAAAAAAACAGCAGACGTTTTAGGAAAACAAATAAAAATCGTACTCTTCATCAAGATCCAATTGCGATTCTCCGACTCCTAATGTCACGTAGCAAAGCTTTCGCCTCGTCCTTTTCGGGGCCAGGGAATTCCAAAAGCCTGCTGCAGTAGACTGTGGCCACGTCGAAGTTCCCGCTGTCCTTCATGTACTGCGCCAAGAACAAGAATGCCTCTGCCTCTGCTGCATCAAGGGCATCTTCATTTCCACTGCCCGACACGAGCCTCTGGTAGCACCTGGCCGCCTTTTCGTTCTCTCCCTCCTCCCTGTAGAGCTTGGCGAGCTTCCTGGTGGCGATGTTCTCGCGGTCGTTGGTGACGATTGCGCGCTCGTAACTTTTAATGGCCTCCTGCCGTCTGTCAAGGGAGAGGAAGCAGGAGCCCAGCGCGCACCACATCCTGGCGTCGTAGGGCCTCAGGGCGGCGGCCTTGCGGTAGTAGTAGAGCGCGTAGAGCAGCATGTTGAGAATTTCGTAAACCTGCCCGAGCCCGTACCACGCGCGGTAGTCCCTGGCATTGATGTCAACTGCCCGCCTGTACGCCTCAATGGCCGCGGAAGTTTTCCTCATCTCCACAAACTCGTGGCCCATGAGGGTCCACGCGCTCAAGAACTTGCGGTTGAGCTTGAGCGCTCGCTGAAAGTACTGCACGGCCTTGCCGTGGTTGCCCTTAAGGCTGTAGTAATTTCCGACGATGCAGCAAACCTCGGGCCGGTACTTGTCAACGGAGATGACCGACTGCGCCAGCGCGCTCAGTTCAGCCTTGCTCTCCTTCACGTACAGAATGTTGCTGAAGATGTCGATCATTTCCAGCCGGAACGGGTCGCGCTCGCACAGCTCCAGGAACTGTTCCTGTGCCCGGTCAAAGTCTCTCAAGTTGTAGTAGGCGAGGGCTGCAAGGAGTGAAGCGAGGGTTAAAATAAAGTTAGATTATATATTAGTACCACATTCCCAGCCCCTTCATTGTCACTGCACTCACCTGTCTGCGCCTTGAGGTAGTTGGAGTTGGGGAACAGTAAGGAGACGCGGTCAATAACCTGCAAAGCCTGCGCCGAAAAACACACCGCAAGAGAGAGAGAGTTAGAGACCAATTAACACTAGCATTAATAACATATCAAGAGACGGTTCTCGGTCGCTTCGCTCCCTCAAAACATGCCCCCCTCCCTTGCTCACCTGATCGTTCTGCTGCTGCTCGCAGAAGACGTGAATGAGGAAGAACAAGTACATCCAGCTGTCCGTGAGGGACTCGAGCGCGCGCTCCACGTCGTCGTGGATCACCGTGTTCTCGATACAGATCTCCGCCAAGTCCAGCCAGGCGGACCAGTTGTAGGGGAACGCAAGGATGGACTCGACAAATACGTCCTTGGCCATGTGGAGGAGGGATAGGGGAGGCTCCTCGAGGGAGCTTCCGGCCTCCTGTTGCAGGAGCTCCTTCAAGACAACTCCGTACATGTACAGCCCGAAGGCGTCGAGCTGATTGAGTTCTTTCGACCCGCTCAGCTCCGAGCGGAGTTTCTCGAGGTTGGGGTTGAGAACTTTGCTGCGTTCGAGGGGCTCAGCGAGCTCGACCATTTCCTCCTCCTTCTTCTTCTCGCCCGCCAGAAACAGGGAGTAGGCACGCACGAAAAGGCCCAGTCCCCCTAGGTATTCTTTGGGGGACCCATCAACGGACAGAATGTGAGCAGCCCTGTCGTACTCCCCAAGGTCGAGCAAGCTCTTGGCGAACACAATCTGGTTGGCGAGGCCGGCAGGGGTCGTCGGCGCCGCCGCCCCGTTCTCAGTAGACAAGTTATTCTTTGTCGGGGTCGTTTCTTGGACCAGCTCGTCACTTCCCTCTACGCCCTCCGTCTCGATTCCTACTAGTTGCTCCGCCGCCCACTTGGTCGCCAGCTTCAGGCCGTAATTGCTACACTTGGACACGGCCTGCGTCAGGGCCTGCTGGGCCACGAGAGGATTCCACTCGATCCCACCAAGCTCCTCCATTATCTATGTGTAGGTGGAGGGGTAAGATCGCTATTGCTACGGTAGTGCTTTACGAAGAGGGAAATTGAATCGCCTCGGTGGGAATGGCAGGAGGACGGAAGGGAAAGGGAGGGAGGGGGGGAACGTTTACTCGGAGGCAGTCGTCTAAAGACTCGATTAACGTTCGAGAGAATCGTAAAAAAGCAGATGTGGATAATATATACCGGCAACAGACAGTATCGACACAGCTCAAGTGTGAAAGAAAGGTCGTTCTGGCTAGTATTCTGCCGCTTCGAGAAATCGAAAAATGGCTGGGAAATCAAAATTTATAATCCGCGTTATTCGCTTTAGTCAAACTTAGAGCGCCCAGCGTTCACTAACGCCGTGAATATGTTTGCCCCCCTCACCGCTGGAATGAACGTGGCCGACATGGCGTGGGAAGGTAGGTTTGTACATTTGATTAAACTTTCGAAGTTTCGGCACTCCCACAAGCCCAGCACTAGCCCACCTCACAAGCACTAACCACGCTCTCCCCACCCAGTCAAGTGCCGAGAGGAAGACATGAAGCAGCGCGCACTAGAGAACGAGAGGAGGGCCATAGACGACGCTCGAAGGTCGGTGGATGAGAAGGCGCAGCAGCTCAAAGCGATCAGTCACCTGTCGGCCCTTATCGCTGGTTTCGCAATGGTTGTAATAGTTGAGATTCAGATCGACGACGACCTGAACCCCGTGCTGCTCTGCATTTTTGGCTTCACCACCGCCACGGTTGTGGGCTGTATGCTGATTGCGATGTTGAACTGCACCATGATGCTCGTCGCCATCCTGAGGTACAACTGCGTCTTGAGGGAAGTCCCCTTTCAGGACTTCTGGAAGATGAGGTGTGAGGAAGATTTCATCTTCGCCCTCCGCGTGTTTACTTACGGCATCCCGATGTTCATGTGCACCTTGGCAGAGATAGGGTGGGTAGTGTACAACGGCCACAACCAGAGAATTATAGCGGCCTCCATCATTACGGGGATAGCCGTGATCACGCTGCTCATGTGGATGTTGCACACCGAGCGAAAGTGGGGGGACTTCTTGCTTGGAGGATCGAACGCGAAGCTGTACGACCCGGGTTTGCGAAGCGACATGCTTGATGTGCAGCTGCAGCAGCAGCAGCAGCAGCAGCAACAGCAACAGCAACAGCAACCCGAAACTGAGCTGAAGGAGAATGGCGGCGTCGTTGAGGACGATGAATCGACCGGCAACAATCGGAGATAAAATGAAAGCAATTATTAGCAATACTTTAGAAAATAAAAGGCAATTTCAACGCTAACTTACTACCGTCTAAACCAACTCATCAATCCGCCCGACGCCTCCTCCTCCTCCTCCTCCTCCTCTTCTTCTTCTTCTTCCTCCTCCTCCTCGCCCTCCAAACCCAGCACAAGCTCGGGGAATTCCACAAAGTTGTAGGCGATGTCGAAGAATGTAGGCTTGCATGAAATGGGCTGCAGAATGGCCACGCTCGACACGTTTACCTTTCCCTCCTCGTCCATGCCGCTGTCAAACTTGGAAAGTCTCCTGAGCAAGTCCCTGTTGGCCGACGAATCAACGCCCCCCCCGCTGCCCTCCAGGTAGGCTTTCGCGTGAGATCGGCACTTGGCCCCTGTGATGACGGTCTCGAGTTCCGCCATTTCAAAAACGAAACTGCTGTCAGAATCAAGGGTTTGAAATTGCTCCGCCGCCTCCGTAGCCAAGTTCTGCGCCAGCCCGAGCACTCCTGCGACCGAAAAAAAATCACGTGTTAGTAAGAAATTCAAATCCGTTCGGCTCCGTGCTTCGCTCGTTGCTCACCAATGGCGTTCTTGAACTCTCCGAGGTTCTCGTAGGTCAGGCCGAGCTTGTAGCATCTCAGCGCACGAAACCTCAAAACGTTGGCCTCGGCCAGCAAAATAAAATCATCGTCAGTCTGGCCGCCCCCGACGTCCCTGACGAGCTTCGCGCTCTGCAGCAAGCTGTCGTAGATGTGCACGAGCTCGTGGGGCAGCGTCGCCTCGTTCTCCTCCAGCTCCTTCACCATTTTCTCTCCCCTCTGCATCATGCACTTCAGCTTCTTGTATTTGAGGTAGCTTAAGAGCGAATTCATGTCTTGGACCGAGCCCTTGCCATCGTTCAGCGCCCTACTGGCGGCATCCAGGACGTCGTCGTAGGCGCTCAGGGTCTGCACGTAGTAATTGTCAATCGCCTCGCTTTTGTCCTGCTCCAGCGTCGCCTCGAATTCCTTGTGCAAATCGCTCGCTTTGAGAAGCTTGACCTTGAGATTCGAGTCGGAAACTTTGATTACGGAGGCTCTGAAATTTATCGAATCGCTGTTCGTGCTGCTCTCCGCCTGCTTTTTCCTGCCCTCATCGAGCAGCGTCTGCAGCTTGGACTGCAGCAGCGAGGAGCCTGCTCCCAAATGGTCCAAAGAGTGAAGCAAATCCTGGGTGTCGAAGCTGGGACGAGCGAAGCGACGGAACGGGACGAGACGAGTTAGAAATTAATAAGGTAATGGTGACAGGATGAGTGGCCCGTAACAATTGAAAACAGTATCGAAGCACTTCCACCTTCTCACCTCTCGCCCCCGCTCTCCCCTCCGCCCATGTTGTACTTGCAGTATCTTATAGACGGCACCATCTCCTCCACCCTAGAGCTAAAGAAGAACTTCTCGTCGGGAGTCGCATGCTGCGCTAGTTTGTCGAGGAGGCTCGAGGCAAGGGTGAAATGCTTGTGGGCGCTCTCCCAGCTCTCGAGTTCCAAGCAAAGGCAGCCCTGCATCCAGTTCGAGTAGGCAGTGGCCTCCACGGACGTCTTCTCGTCGGCCGCAAAGTCGCAGAGCTTATCGAGCCTTTCAGTGTACTTCGTGGCCTTCCTAAGCCTCGAAATGAACTGAGACCGCCGGCCCTTTCCACTTCCCTCCTGCACCATGGCCTCCTTGAGTTCCATGGCGAACGCCCAGCACCTCTCGGCCTCCACAAGTACGATCTCGAGGAATTCGTTGCTCTGACAGACCTCCTCCGTGACCTAGTGTCGGTAGAGCGTGTCGGTGGTGGTGGATTAGAGGACCTGACATGGAATTCAATGATGCTGCGCGAAAAACACCATCTCACCTCGTGCTTCTCGTACTTTCTATTCCTCTTCCCGCCCTCGCTGGAGCGGTTCATGAACTTGACGCTCTTCCTAATTCGCCGAAGCCGGCGGGACAGAAACGAGCAGTAGCCCGCGTAGTCATTGAACTTCAGCCCGTGGGTCTGCTGCTGGGAGGAAATAAGGGCGTGGATGCCGAGGGAAAGGGGAGGGGAGGGAGGGGTAGGAGGAGGAGGAGGCTCGACCGGATCATCAGACATGTCGTTTCTTTCTTAACAGTAACGAGGCACCGATACTTTGCCGATACTGAGGAACGGAATTGGGTAAGAGATAACAGGGTTTAAAGTGATTTGTTTGACGACGAAGACGTGAGTTCGAGGAAATAGAGGATTAAAATACTCCAGACTGAGCAACTTCTTTTTGTTCATTAACGTAATAAAACGCCACGATGTAATCAGATCTCGGCCCAGGACAGTCGGGATTTTCTCACGTTCACTGTTGAAATAAAATAAAATAATTTCTCAATTTCTCTGGGAAAGGAAAACAAAATTCGACACGACCGAAGGCTGCACCTCCCACTAGAGTTGTTTTTTGACCAAAGACTTGCAAAAGGACCACCCAGTTGTGTCCCGGACCGACGAAGGAACCCAAAATTGAACAAACAATATTTTCCTAAAGTGGTTGCTGTATCGGCGTCATTCTGAATGAGTGCTGTGGTGAGCTCTGTTGCGGTGATCGAGCGGATCGAGGTTCTCGTGTCTCATCTTATTGAGTCAATAGGATCAGACCATGCCGTTCCGACGATGTTGGCGCTCTCGTTCAATGAGGAGGAAGGCTTCATGTCCTCCTCCTCACAGGATTCTGAAGACGAGGCCCCGCCGAGGCCTCAGTCCCAGTCTCGGTCCTACTACAGCGGTCCGTTCCGCAAGCGCATGACGAAAGACGGCTCGAAGTCGTTCTCCAGCGTCCTGCTAGTACTGGACTTCGTCCACTCTCTCCTTTTGGCAGGCAAGACTACTACGGTGAGGGAGGTCTACTACCGCTACGTGACCCACTTCCGGAACCAACCCGAGTGCGACACTGCGATTTTCGAGGCAGCCCGTCTCTTGAACGTTGAGCGCGGCAGCCTAGGCATCTTCGCCAGTCCGAAGGGTTGGATCTGTGGCAAGCTGAGTATGACGGTGGGCTCATTGAAGTCTCGCTATGATTCCTTGCCTTCGATTCAGGGAAACCCGATTACGTCCGAGTGGCTCACGAGTTCCGCCCCCACTCTGAAGCGAGGCGACGGTCAGATGCTCGAGGAGGGACGGGCCTACTTTGAGAGCGACGCGCGGTTCATTATCGTAGTTGAGAAGGAGGGCGTCTACATGAGGCTGAGCGAGGACAGGTGAGAAGCAAATTGTTAACATATTATCAAGCGAGATTCGCGCCACACAATTCTAACTCGTCGCTTCGCTTGTCGCTTAACTTGTCGCTTCGCTTGCTGTTTCGCTTGTCGCTTCGCTGGTCGCAGATTCTTTGACAAGTTGGACTGCATCGTCATCACTGGGAAGGGCATTCCCGACCTCGCCACTCGTGCCTGCGTGAAAATATTGAGCTCCGAGCTCAACATTCCCGTCCTCGGCTTATGCGACTGCAACCCGTACGGTCTGCAGGTACTTCTCACGTACAGGAAGGGTGGGACCGAGAGGTCAACTCGCGACGCCTCCCTTATGGCGTCGAACATTCAGTGGTTGGGTCTGAGGCCGAGTCAGGTGAGAGTCACTTCTTCCCTTAACCACTCAAACACATTTCTTGTCTCACTCACTTGCTGCTGTACAAATCGTTGCGCAGGCTGTTCGCCTTGCAGACGATGGGAAGCTCCCCACGTCTGTCTTCCAGCAGCTGACAGCCAGGGACATTTCGAAGTTGTCTTCGCTCATGAAAGTTCCTTATGTCCAGGGCAGTGAGGCGTACTGCGATGAGCTTGAGACGATGCTGGAGAATGGTTGGAAGATGGAGCTAGGTGAGGGCATCGTGCGTCTACTTATATTTCGACTTTTCTCTGCTTTCTTCTCACCATCATCGACACCACAGAGGCGTTGAGTTGGGTTGGCGTCGATTACTTGAGCGAGGAGGTGAGGAAAGGATACATGTCGACGTCACATCATAACTTTGTACTAACGCTCCTCGTACATGGTACCGCCGCTTCGCTTGTGCAGTGGCTGCTCGAAACTATTCTGAATGGCGATTACATCTGATGGAAGTAATTGCGCGCTACATAAAACACACGATACGATACATAAACATACAATGAAAAAACAACGTGCACTGTTATCGTTCTAAATTTCTAGTAGTTATCTCTCTTAGATCGTATGCCTTAAATCATTCCCCTAGACCTGGTTCTAAACCCGAGCCTACTACTGCGTTAGCCCCCCCCTCCCTCTCCCTCTCCTTCTCCCTCTCCTTCTCCTCCTTCAGTGTCTCAACCATCCTCTTCATCTCGTCCATCCGTTCTCTATTACTATTCTGAAGCTTTATCATCATGTCAACTCTGTCGTTCATCGTCCTCACGCTCTCCGTCATGCTGTCGGCAATGCTCCCCGTTTGCTCCTTTAGCTCCTTCAAAACGCGCGAGCTGCTTTGGTTCGAGCCAAAACCGCTCCGAGCTGATTCGTTCCTGCCCTTTGGACTAGCGTCCAAGGACCTGCCTATGGACCTGCGGGGTGTGCCCAGCGGGGAATGGCCGTCATCTTCTACGTCGCTGTCTTCTTCTCCCATGTTGAACTGGGCGTTGGCTTCCTTCTCTTGCTCCTTCCTGTACTGTTCCTGCACGTTCTCGCTGTTTCCGTACTTGGACATGATGAAGTCCTCCATCGCCTTTTTATCCTCAATGTAGACTGCGACAATCTTGTTGTAGACGTCTCTGCTCAGTCCACAGAGCTCGCAGAAGCCCTTGGCGCGCACGTTGGCCGTGCGCTTTGTGAGGAGGATGAGGGCGATCTCGCCAAAGTGCTGGCCCTGGTGGAGGGTGGCGAGGACCATTTCACGCTCAGGGTCAGGCTCCTCGTCGTCCATGATTTTGGCTACTACGGACTTTTTGCCGTTGCCGCGAAGGAACGAAACGAAGCTCGCCTTTCTATTAATCTCGTCTCCTGATTCCGATCCGTCCGACACATGGGCGTCTCGGCCTTCGCTGCTTTTCCCGTCTCCTTCTTTTCTTTCCACTTGGCCAGGAAGAGGAGCCTGCCCCAACTCGATGTCAAGTTTATTACTCGAACCGAGATCCCTGGCGCTGGCGGCCCTGAGGCTCATCCTCTGGGGGGCCTTGCCAGTTGGCCCCGTTGAGAAGCTACGCTCTTTCCTTATCCCCTCGTCAGCCGGTATCAGATCATTTGTTGCTCCTGACTTTCTTCTCACCGTCGCGAGAGTGGCGAGGAAGTTGTTGGCCTTTTTTGTCTGGGTCTGCTGCTTGACCAGCTTGGACTTGAGCCTCTCCCGCGCCATTTCGTCCTTCTTGGCCTGAGGCATGTCCTTGTAGGGAATCGTCACCTCGCAGTCACCATCGCTGATGAAGAACATTTCGTCGCCTACCTCGCCTCTGACGCAGATGTATTCTTTCGGCAGGAACACTTGGAGCGTTAACTTGAGCACCAACTGCTGCACGACCTCTGGGCTTATGTTGTGAAAGAACGGGACCTTGTGAATCATCTCCATCCTTAGGTACATGAGAACCTCGGCCGCGAGCTTTCTAGATAGCTCGGGGATGAAGGCCGTGGTCTCGCCATTAAGGGTACCGTGGGTGTCGTGGATGTAGTCATAGTACGAGTATACTCGCCTCTCAATCTCTGGCGGGAGGCCCATTCGCTTCATAGACTCGAAGAGATACTCCATCTTGGTCTGGTAGCGACTCTGCCTCGCGTAGAAATTGCTGATCAACACGGCAACCTCTCCGAATACAATGGCCATGACGATACTACCCAAGAGAATGAACATGACGGCCATCAACTTCTCGCTGATGCTAATCGGGCTCAAATTTTCTCCAGCCGTCATCATAGCTATGATCGCGAAGTAACTTGTGACGTACAACGTCCAGAACTTTTGACCGACCTCGTAATCGGACATGTTCTCGTAGTCGCAACCCTCGTAGCATTCGAGCTGACTCTCAGTGGTGTTATATTTATAAGTGTCATCGCAGTGTTGGGCTATGCTGACACACTCGTACTGGAACCAGCTCCCTCCGCCGCTTGGCCCTCCGACTGCGAACCATATACAGGCCCCGTAGTGGCAGAGCACCACGATCTGCAGCACCTTGGTGAAAAGGCGCAGGAGATGACCGTATCTGCTGTACTTAAGGAACCTTTGGAACTTTTCGAACCTGTTGAGGGCTCGCAGGAGGCGGAAGAGCTTGAGTAGTCGAAGGAGCCGGGGTAGGCGCAGGATCTTGACGATCCGGACCCCCCCGCTCAGGTTGGCACTGCCCTCAGCTGCCTGCATGCCCGCGATGTAGAAGTCGTAACTCCAGGCGTCTGTTAAACTTTGGGTGACCCAGTCGTACGGGAAGGAAGCGCTCAAGTCGATGAGGAACCACATGCCATGGCTAGACGTCATGTAAGTTCTCGCGATCTCCCGCCTGCCCTCTGGCAACCGGCCGTCGACCTTTCTTCCGATGTTGAACTGCATGAAGAAGTCGACGATGAACATGACGTCTCCGACCTTGTCGAAAACCCAGAGACTGTAAGGGATAATCGGTTCGAAGGCTAGCACGGCTGGCACATAAATAGCCTGCCATATCACCAGCATCATGATAGAGACCTCCCATACCCTTAAAAAGTTGTTGTCCGGATGGATGATGAACTTTTTGGCCAGCTGGCGTTCGGCGAAGGAATTCTCTATCTTTGCCCTGAAATCTAAATTATCCTCATCAGTCACGGAGACCGACACGCTTCTGAATTTGTATTTGTTGATCATGTTTTGATAATCTTTGGCCTTCTTTATCGCCTCTTCCTTCTTTGCCTTCTCCTCGGCTTGCAACTTCTGTCGCCTCTCCTTCTTAACCTGAGAGATCCTGGATGTCACATCTCTCACGCTAGCGCTGGCAACATTCTTTGCACCAACTATGGACATCTTTCTCGTTATTCCACCAGATGCCGTTAGGTCCGCGCCCCCTGGGCTGTCTGAGCCATTTCCATTCTTGGGACTCATAACGGATCTGACGCTCTTGAAAGTCTTATTAGCCATATTTATACCGGAATTCACTGTTTTGATGCCTAAATTTATAGAAGACGCGGCAGCATTTTTCTTGCCGCCAATGGTGCCTAAACTGAATTGGGTCCGGATCGAAGTCTGGAGGGGGAAGGGGGGGGGGTGGGGCAGACGCAGAATTAGTAGTGTAGTAGTAGGTAGTGACATTCTGAAGCAAGTATCGAGGGGCCAAGGCAGGTTCAGAGCCTTCACAAGCCCCGCTATTAACGAGTAGACCGTTTCCCACAGCGAAGAAAAATGAACGGATCGAAACTACTCACCTCTGATGAGAGCTGGGGCCGAATACTAGGAGGAGCATTACTAGGAGGAGCATTCATATCGTTCTGACTGCTGCGCATCAGCACGGTGCTTAGCCCCGACCTTTTAATATGTCAAGGTAGCGGTGACCGCAGCGAACGAGGGCCTTTACGTGACCAGGCCCAGGGGGGTTTGATGGATCTTCCGGAGCAGGTAAGGGAACAGTTTTATGTGTGGTGCTGTGTCTGGTTGCCACGCTCTTTATGCAACCAGGAAGAGTATAGGGCGGATCGATCTATTGAGGGGTGTGTGTTCGAATAAGTATCAGCTCACGGAGGAACAGTTTGGGGAAGGGTGAGAAATGTGAAAATGGCAAAAAGCGGCAGAGGGTCTGATCTGCGACCTAACAGTCGCCCCTTTTGACATTGATTGGCGATTACCCACACCTGTGTCACCTTCCAGACGAAGAAGGCTAGAACATGTCGTACACTCGCACAATCGAGCAGCGTGCGTATGATCATTTGTACGACCCCGTCTACACAACCCCAGAAACTGGATTGTACAGACAGTCGAATGCCCCTGTGAAGGCCGCGGCCGAACCAGGCAATGATGTGTCAGGCACCGCCCGACACAAGTATTTCAAGCAACCACTGGTGCCTCACCTGCATGCGGTCGCCCCTGAGGTGCTTCTGGCGCCGACGGCGAAGCAAGACCCTCTTGCTCCCCCTGCGATGGAAGACGAGCCTTTGACGAAGGCTGTTGGTGTTCAGACCAAATACAGGGACAGCGAAGCTCAGACCAACCCGTACACGCCGCAATTTGTCGTCAGGGAGGACCAGGAGGAGCCCGAGGTGATGATACTCGACGGGCTTGGCGAGGGAAGTTTGCCAGCTGGGGCAAAGGAAGTCAGCATGATCGAGCGTGCTAGGTGAGTTTTAGGTCAGGTCAGGGAAGGTTGTTAGAACCGACGACTCTAACGCAAAGAACTCCTTACCCCCCCCGCCCACCACCCCCCCCGCCCGCTCACCCCCCCCTCACTCAAACTCAATACGCACAGGGAGAAAAGAGCCCTAGAAGCTTCCCTGCCCCCTATCACTGACGAGGCATCGCTGAACCTTCGAAAGCGCCTGATGGAGCAGCAGGAACTTCGCGAGTACAGCCTCCGCGAGGCCGAGTTCGATGCCATGCGCGAGAAGCGCCTCACGGTGTTGCGCAAGGCGATCGACGAGCGGGATGCCTCCAACGAATTCTTGGCCGAGCAGAGGGTTGAGGCCCTTCGACAAAGGAAGATGGAGCAGAGGGACAAGGCTCTGACGAACATCCAGAACCGCAGAATTAAGGCCTTGAGGAAACTCAGCAAGGCGAGGAAGGACGTACCGACGGTTGGCGCGCTGGGAAGTAGGAAGAACAGGGATATAATTGGCGAGTATGCTGACTTCAGCTCCAAGGTCTACGCTCCCATCAGGAGGGACGGCAAGGCCCTGGACTCGTCTGCAGGCGGCAAGTTTGACGTCCTCAGCAAGACGGCGCCCATGGACAGCCTCGAGAACATCGCCAAGATGGAGGCGACTATCCCGAGCAAGCTGACCAAGACGGCCATCAGGAAGCCCCAGAAGCAGCAGACGAAGACGGCGGCTGACCGAAAGAACCTGGCGTTGACAGCGGACCTGCAGCTCATGGACACCATCATCAAGTCCGACATGGGCGACGAGGACGTGCAGAATGCCACTGTCGGCGCGTCGACTGCGCCCTCCGCGACCAACGCTTCGCCTGGTTGGAGGACCAAGACCAAGAAGGTGGAGCGTCCTGCCACTCCCCTTGTCCCCGAGGTTGACGAGGAGGCCGAAAACGAGCACATGGCCCTCATCTTGCTGCAGAGGCTGCTGCGGGGCAGGGCCGTGCAGAACACCATGTTTGAAGGAAAGGAAAGGAGGATCGAACTCATCAAGGAGCTCAGGGCGAGCGAGGGAATTGAGCAGGGCGATCCCGGAGTGCTCACGCAACCAGAGAGAAAGTCGAGGGTCCACGAGGCCGCTATCGACACAATTGCCGGAGAGACCACTTCCGCCCTCTTCGATTTCTTGTCGAAGGAGCTTGTGCGCAAGGAGGAGAAGGACAAGTTGCAGGCCATGGCCGCGGCCGCCGAGAAGGAGAGGCAAAAGAGGGAGATCGAGGAGGGCGGCAAGAGGCAGGCCGAAGAACTCCTTAGGTCCAGAGAAGATGAAGCCTACAGGCAGATTACTAGAATGCACCACGCCGCGGCCACCACGTTTGTGTCGAATTTGATGGAACAGGCGCTCGAGAAGGTGGTCGCAGAACTCGTGATGAAGTTCGCCAAGGGAGAGGCCGGGGGAAAGGTCGAGGCGACGGAGACCGCCGACGTCGAGGCCTCCGGGAAGGAACTTGTGGGAAGCTTCCTGAAGGCAGAGGCGGACGGCATCGCAGATGCTAGCAAGGAAGGAGAGACAGATGCGAGAATTTTAGATGCCGCCCAGGCGACGGTTTCGCAGGTCATGAGCGACGTCACCGTCAACTCAACCCTTTAAATAGGTTTATGTGCTTTGTCGGGTTTGCTTGATAACTAGTTATGAAAAAAACGGTGTGTTTGTATTATACTAAAATGTTCCACCCTTTATCTTCGTTCCGTCCTTGGAGAGGCGGAGGCGGCGAGTCGGGCAGCGAGGGAGCCGAGGGAGCTGAGTGGAAGCAGCTCATTTTTGGGTGATGCCTGTGCTAAAAATCATCGTCCTCAATCGCTTCGAGTTCTTATTACCTATTACCTATTCTTGTTAACCTAGTTTTTATGTAAATTACAATCATCATGATCAAGTAAAATTAAGTTTTGAGACGACTTTTAGCTTTGGCAAAACAAACACAAGACACACAAAAGTTCCCGCAAACGAATCTTGTAAAAATGCAACAGGTGAGGGGGGAATGGAGTCTTTATATGGCAGCTTACCTTATGGCACTCTTAATCATACTTTATAATTTGCGCAATTTTTAAGGGTGGAATTCAGGGTGGATTTCAGGGTGAAGAATGGCTGAAAATGCTAAAAATGGAACATGTGGTTTTTATTTTGTTGTTGTTTGACTTGCTTCCTGGTCGGCCGGTCCCAACCAGTGTTCAATACTTACCGCAAAAGGGCATCTATTCCGATTGAACTCGCTGGGCCAACCATGCCGCCGGCGAGGAAGAAGCCAAACCTCACTCTTAATGTTAATGCACCTCCCCCACGGACAGGCTCAGCATATGGGAATCTTCCAGTTCCTACGCCCACGAATAGGCAGATGGCTGCATCTACGCCGAAGATCAAGTCGATGGAGTTTGGTCATCACCCTGGTGAGTCGTTGCCGTGCTCAAATCGTGTGGCAAAACCTTGGGACGGCGTGAGAGTTGTGCTCCAAACGGCAAGCTTTCAATTTTTGAGACAGAATAGAGGCTGGATCGAACGCTGCTAACCCTCCCACCCTCGCCGCGGTTTACCACAGAGACACCGAGTACGGCGCGTGCAGGCAAGCAAAAGAGCCATTTCAATGAGGAAGAGGCAGGACTCAAGGACAAGACGAACAATGAGGTGAGATGCTTCATTTTAGATTTTAGATTGTGAAGGGAGGTAGAGGACGGTCGAAATGCGGCATTGGGCGAAATCTTTTAGTGCACAGCTCAAAGTCGACTCGCTTGACTCGTCGTGCGGAGTGTTTCACATTCTTCCTTCCCTTCTAATCCCTCCACTTCTCCTCAGTCTCGATTCGTCCCAACTCCCGCAAACCCTGCCGTTTCGAGGGACATCAAGACGGACGTCGACTTCAGTGAGCTTACAAACCTCGTGTACATAGCAAGTGGGGAATTTGCCAACGTTTTTACCGGCACGTGGGGCGATAAGAGGATAGCGGTTAAGATTTTGAAGGAAGAGGTGAGAAGGGGGGTAAACGATTTTGATTGTAGTTTGACACCTTTGGTGTTTTTGCAACTAAGTACTCGTCAACCCTAACTAACTAACTAACTAACCTCACCCTTAACCCCCCCCCGCCCCCCTTCCCCTCGCAGTATTTGAACAACCCCCGAGCCCTTGGAGACTTTCACTTTGAGATGAAGCTTATGGCAATTTTTGATCCGACACAGTTCCTCGTGGAGATGTATGGGGGCGGAATATGCGAGGGGCGGCCATTCATCGTCATGGAGGAGGTGAGTTTATTTTTGAATATACCGTGATAACTTTTGTTGATACTTACTCTGTCCACTCCCCGCCCCACTTTTCATCTTCACACCGTACCGCAGTTGCCAAATGGGACCTTGGATGAAAACTTCAAGGACTTCCGGACCTACAAGGACAAGGTCTCAGTTCTCCTTAACATTGCCAAAGCCTTGAAGCACATGCACGAGGTGTGCCTGCCGCATTACATAGTCATGCATAGGGACCTCAAGCCGAAGAATATCGCGATGAACGCGGACAGGATCCCCAAGCTTTTGGATTTTGGTTTGTCCCGTGTGATTGAAACTCGGACCAACATGAAGAGCCCCGACTTTCCCATGCACACAATCGAGGAACCGTCGAACAGCAGCAGCAGCTTTAGGAGCAGTGGCGCCGGCGGCGCGGGGGAGAAGTCTGGGACCACAACTCCAACGACAGCCTTATCGTCAGCTAGTAGCAATAACGAGAACGACATGTTGGACGAAGAGGAGTTGTTCGACATGACAGGCGAAACGGGAAGCCTGCGCTATATGGCCCCGGAAATAGCACGCTGTGACAAGTACAACCACAAGGCCGACTGCTATAGCTGGGCGATTTTGGCCTGGCAGGTGATGACGAAGACGACTCCCTACAGCGGAATGGGAGTTAAACAATTTACGGCAAACGTAGTGAAGGGCAAGCAGCGAATGAACGTGCCTAATAACTGGCCGCGGGGCCTCCCAAAGCTGGTCAAGGACTGTTGGGACAACGACATTAGGAAGAGGCCAAGCTTGAAAACGGTGGTGGCCACTTTGGAGGACATCGTTGAGGAGATGGACACCAATGTCGTAGCTAACGGTGGCTGCGGCTGTGTTCTCAGCTGACAAGCTGAAGCTGAGGTATCGGTGCCTTGGCCGGCTAGCGCAGCAATATTTTATATCTAGATGATTTTTGAGCGAGGGGAATTTGAGGGTAGAGTAGAGAGAGAGGGGGAGTTTTGGATAGAGAGAGAATTTTTGGAGATAAGAGTGGATGACGAGACATGTTGAAAATTTTTTCAGCGTTCGAAGTGCACCCACCGTGATCAGTTTTTGTCGTAACTTGTAAACGACCACAATCATGCGAAAAAGAGTCGCACCGCCCCTTGCGATAACGTGCTCAATTAATTTTGATAGCTTTGAATAGTTCGTAAAGCTATATAGACATTTGAATGAGAATTGGTGCAATGATGATTTTTGTTTTATAATATATTTTTGATAGAATGTCCATGAAGATTCAGTGCCAATTCGACGGATTCGAAGATCCGAAACGATTATTATCCTTCCTCTTCATCAATACGCTTTCATTATTTTTCGCCCTCGCTGATGAGGAGAGAAGCAACGAGTTAGAACGCTAGAATAACAAAACGGAGCTTAAACCCGCTGCAGCTTCTTACCAAACTTGAGACTTAACATTCCGTGCTTGACGAAGTCGCTTGAGCTCCTCCTGAAGGCCTTCTCTGTGAACTGGAATTTTGGTCTTCTCGCAAGTCTGGCAGAGTCAGCCTGGAACGATTGTGAGGTACTCGAGCCCCAAGCACGAGGCGCGTAGGTCGAAAAATCATACCCAGCGATAATTGCCGCACTTGAATTTAAAGTCAGATCTTGTCGGAGCACCTCCTCCTCGCCATTTGCAGATATGGGGCGAACGAGTTCTCGGCAGATTTGACCCTGGCGGTGACCCGAATAACCAGGGATTGGCCTTGGTTTCGAGGTCGGGTTATTCGGATCGTGTTCAGGCGCAAGCTTGTGAGAGGGAACAGGATCGGACCTTATTGTTCGATTTTTTGACAAGCCCGAGAGGCCTCCAGCATGTGGAGTGAGGGTAACGGGAGACAACTCAAAATAGGATTTTTCCGTATGTTTGTTTTGGAAATGCTGTAGCCTGTCAAGATCTAGTTTTGGATTCAAGGATTCAGCTCGAGTTTTCCACGCCGCCCATGTTGAAAATTGTGCATGCTTCTGTTCATCGTCATCAGTTAGAGCGGCTCTGGCTCGGTCTGTTTTGGCAAATTTCCTCGAGAAAGGGTGGTTGAATGTGTCTGCGAATTCATCATTTCGAGTGACTCGGGCACTGATCGCCGTTGACGTATTTTCGTCCATATCCTCCTCAGTTGGACTTCTTGCTTGTGAAAACCCTTTCTTGCTTGCTTGTTCTTGTAATTTTGCCTGAGAACTACTTCCCCTTCCCCCCCAAGTCAGACCTGACGCAAAAGATCTTGTCCTTCTCCCGCGCTCTTGATCATCAATAGCTTCTCCAGCTCTTCCGGCGGAAAGGCGTACTCCGACTTGGGCACGTTGAAATCCGTAACCACGACGCAGACCTGCGCAGCGTAATACTCTTGGTGAATCTTTCGCAGGCAGGATCTCGCGACGCGCCAGGGTCGCCTTGTCCTTCATCGACAGCAGACCCACTTCAATGGACAGTTACGGCTTTCCCTCCACCAATAGACTAATAAATGCTGACTCCTCTCCTTCAAGATACGGGGAGGATAGATCGGTTCGGGATTTACGTTTTCTCAAGTTTTTAAAGGCAATAAATCCTTCGTCTTCACCAATATTAAACCTAGATTCAGAAAGTTTTGCCAGATTGACAACGCGAGAAGTGAGGGAATTGGATACGTTGGCAATAGCAGGACTTCCGGTTCTCTACCGAATAGAAGTTTATCTATCCTTGACGCAGTTTGTGGAGGGAGTGGAGGATGTCGAGATTGTAGCGTCGTCAGGAGTCCAGGATGCAATCAACCGAGACTTGGACAGAACCTTTCCTGGCCACGAGTACTTTGAAGAAGAAACTTCTCAGGAGAATCTTAGGCAAATATTAGTATCGTTCGCCGCATTGAATCCCTCCATCGGTTACTGTCAAGGGCTGAATTTCATCGCAGGCCTTTTTTTGTTGTTGACTCGCAGCATTGCGCAGTCAACTCACTTGTTAAACGTATTCGTTAATGAAATCATGCCGGAGGGTTATTACTCTGAGAAGATGGAGGGGCAGGTGAGCGACAGCGGGGACGAAGCCAAAACTACGAGGACCGAAGCGACAATAATTCAGTTTAGTAATGGTTTTCCTTCGCATTCTAACTCGCGAACGCACTTTTTCATGCTCCTCACTTCGCTCGTCGCAGTACATAGATGGCTTGGTCTTTGAGCATTTGGCAAGGGAGCTTTTCCCGAAAGTTTACGAAAAGCTCAAGGTTCAATTGGGTTTTGATTTTGCTGTATCGACCTTCAATTGGTTCGCCACCGGCTTTGTAAACGTTTTCAAGGACACCGAATCTTGTTTTCGGGTTTGGGATGTTTGTTTTATAAGGAAGGATGGCCGGTTCATCATGAGAGTAGCTCTAGCACTGTTGGGAATAATGGAGAAAGATATCTTGAAGTGCCGAGAAAGGAAAGAGGCCGAGGACCTGTTCAGTCAAATTACCAGAAAGGTTGATATTGACGAGCTCGTCTCCTTGGCAGCACGGCCCAGCTTGCGTGGTTCGCTATTCCGGAGAGGGCCGGAATTAGATCAAGAGATTTTTAAGTTAAGGACACATTATCGGGAGAAATGTGTACAGGCGGGGATGTGGGTGGACGACAATGACGACGACGATGACGATAACGAGGAGGAGGAGGCTAAATAAATATTTGAAATTTCAGTTCATTATTACAAATTATACATCACAAAATGACCTCTCTCCTCCAGTGCTTCATGGCGTCAGGCCTAGTCCTGAACCAATTAACTCTATACTCCGCCTGCTGGCATTCTTCGCTATTCTCTATCTTATTCTTGGCCCACCTGGCAATTTCGTGGTTCGGAAAGCGAATTTCTACGGTGCTGGGGAGACCCCATTCGTGCTCTCCGAGGGCCATGCAGATAAAGACCGAGGTTCCCATGACATCTCGAAGTCTCATTTCCACCTCCAGGCTGTGCTCCGGGTTGAGCATCTTGGGCTTCTCCTCACCCTCGCCCTCGTATTGGTCCTCGCCCTCGTCTGCGTCCGCGTCTTCGTCCTCGGCATTTCCAGGAATATCAATATATAGCGTATCGAGCTCCTTCACCCTGGCT
Organism: Triparma verrucosa; assembly: GCA_030267905.1. Taxonomy (NCBI): domain Eukaryota; class Bolidophyceae; order Parmales; family Triparmaceae; genus Triparma; species Triparma verrucosa. Next base: position 45,601 of record BRXX01000351.1, read on the forward strand.
ATGCTGCTGCACTGCTTTCGCATGACGAGGCCGAAAATTCTGAGGTTGTCCGTGTAGGCCAGGTTCATGCTCTCCTTATCTTTGAATGTGACGAACGCGTAGACAGGAGTCTCCCTCTGAATTTCGACCGCCTTCGCGGTGCTCCAATATCCCTTCTTCTTCGGCTTGACTCTAGTGGTGTCCGCCAGGTCGCTCCCTGGATCAAGCTCGGGCCTGAGGTTGTATATTTCAACCTCCTTGATCTCTCCGCAAAAGCCGATCGCATCTCGTATCTCCTCCTCCGTCACGTCGATGGGCAAATTGTCCAGGCATATTTTGCAGTCGGTCGTGTCTTCGCCCAGGTCCATCTCCTGGTCCGGGCTGAGGAGGACGCCGTCAAACTTGGTGTGATTCATATGGGGCGGCCTCCGCTGCTGGGCCTTTTGGATTTCCATGACCTTCCTAGCGACGCTGCGAAGAGGAGAGGAGAGAAGATTGACAGGACGGGTTCGTCAGTGTACGAAGTACGAGTTTGTGCAGTGATTTGGTGGTGTCGGAATCCCGTCTCTCTCTCTCTCTCTCTCTCACTCACCTCTCCTCCTCGACGTCCCCCAAGCTATTATATTTGTTGTTGTCAACCTGGCTCTTCAGCAGAACAAGTGCCTTCCCCAGGCTCTTCTCCACCGCATCCTTCAAGTCCTCCGCGGTATCCATTTCTATCTTCCAATTGTCCGCCCCTAAAATGGAGGGATGGTGCTGTGTCATTTTGGTGGACGGGTCTTCAGTGCTACTTAGAAACTCTGGCCCGTAGAAAAACTTGCTCAGCTGAGGCACCACGTATCCTAGTCTGTGTCCGTATTGCCGCTGTGGTGTGATGTTGATATTTTCATGCGGTGAAGGTTTTTAGGATTAGAAATAGATAGCTAGGTGGTAGGGGTGCCAGTACCACTGGTCACTCGGAAAGAGCAGAACTAACCTTGCAAACGTTCAGCAGGTTCGACATAATCTTTTCGCTGTAGTTGAGCTGCTGCTTGGAAAGCTGCTCCTCCTGCGCGTCGCTCTCATCCGGCAGGTCGTGGGGGTGCCGGATGTGGCGACCGTCCAAGGACCGCTTCGCCTTCTTCGCGAACTCCTCAAACGTTGAAGGATTCAACATGCTCTCCGGGGGCATGACCCTATTCAGAACGTCCACGAGGGCGAGGGCGGGAGGGTCCAAGTCCGATCCGTCCGAATTCACCGCCAGCCCGTCTAGCTCCTTCGCCTCTCGGACGACTCTCACCACCTCCTTCATCACGCTGGCGTTCTCTTCGCTCTTGGAGCAGTTTACCTCGTAATGAGAGTAAAAGTTAACTTCTTCCTCTCCCTCTATGTAATCCCCCTCCAGCAACTGGGCGGACCTCAGCTCCTCCGCTAGGATTTTTCTCAGGTGGCTCTCAGCCCTGTTTGTCAACGACGAATCAACGAATTGGGTTAGGGTTTACTATTTTATTTTGGTTTCAGTGGCTGTGCCAGTGCCTGACCCGAACTCACCTAGGGTTCGTGTATTTCCGTCTGACCTTCCCAGCCTTCGGCCTGCAGGCCGCATCCACGAAGGCCTCCACCCGACCCCTAGGGCTAGCCGGCTCTTTGCGAGGCTCTTCCGACCCATACTTCGAACGGGAAATGTACTTGGACGCGGTAGACCGCAGCAGGTTCATGTCCTTCCTAGTGAAGAATGGTAGCAGAGAATTCAATATCCTGCTCGATGATGCCCGGTGATCCAACCTTCCCACAGAGGCAGGCGTCTGCGGCTGGTCCGTCGGTGGGCGCCGGCCTGAAACCTTAAAATTTAGCTTTAACAGAGGCTTCTTCGACTCTGTTGTTCGGGATCGCCGCACCAAGGAGACCAGGGAAAGCGATGATGATGAGGAGGATGGTGCTGATATTGACGGCCGCAGCAGGCGCGAGAACATCCTGCCGCTAGGTTTCTTCTACTCGTCGTTTTTTTTTGTATTGGTTGCGTTATTTGTGAAGGCTGCTGCGGTGGGTTGTTGGCGTTGACACAGGAGGATTGGAGGGCCGTGGCAGTGGTGGACCCAGATCTCAATTAAATTAAGGCGCTGACAGATAGGAGAAGGGTCACCTGGTGGTGGCAGATTAGGTGTAAGGGACCGCAGATTAGGTTGAAGGATAGAAGTGTTGTGCGTAGCCAAGATACAAGCAAGTGAAGAGGAAATCTGGAAAACATTTCCAGAAATGTCGAGTAAAAGTTTATTCTCCAAAAGACGACATGACAACGTTGATTTGTGGTAGCACTGGCGCTGTGGGCTCTGCCTTATCGCGTATCCTTACCTCATCGTCAGTCCCAGTTGCGCTCACGTCTACGTGGTGAGGACAGAGACAAGATGGGGTCGAGGACACTAAATCGACGACTCAGCCTTGACATGCTCATGCTCAAAACCCTCCAATCTAACGGCCATCTCCCCCTCCGTTAAAGCTCCGAGAAGCTGTCCGCCCTCGCCTCGTCCCTCCCGTCCCCGCCCTCCTCCACCCACGTCGTTGACTTCACCTCCCCTGAGACCGTCTCTGACCAGCTTGCATCCCTGGATGTGAAATCCGTGAAGCACTTGGTGTATTGTGTGGGGAACGCGCGCCTCAAATCGTTGAGGTCCATCACTCCCGAGGAAGTAGTTGCGGACTTCAACCTCAACTGCGCGTCAGCTATCACGACGGTGCAAACCGTGCTGCCTGGTTTGAAGAAAAACAAAGGTTCGGTAACTCTCTTCTCTACAGTCGCCGTGAGGCAGGGCTTCGCCCGTCACGTGTCTGTCTCCTCCGCCAAGGGCGCCGTGGAGGGTCTAACCTTGAGCCTCGCCGCCGAGCTGGCTCCTCACGTCCGCGTGAACTGCGTGGCCCCTTCCCTCATCGACGGATCGACCGTAGCAGCCCCTTTTACTGGGGACGAGAAGATGAAGGCGGCTGTGGGGAAGATGCACCCCCTGCAGAGGCTCGGCGACGCCGAGGGCGTTGCGAAGGCGGCCGCCTTCCTTTCGGGAGAGGACGCGGGTTGGGTCACTGGGCAGGTGTGGGGTGTTGACGGTGGAAGATCGACGCTGAGATGAAGAATTGAATATTTTTGTTGTTGAAAGTTTTCTTGAATTTATGCCGTCCCTTTTCTCTGCTGCAACTCGAGATCCCTCAACTTCGCTATGACCTGGTCCACATTGAGATCGCGAGAAATTCCAAGGGCTATGTCGCCAAACCTCTCGTTAAAGTAGCAATCCAGTCCAAGCTCATGCACCAGGAACTCGGCCGAGTGCATGCGTGCCAAGACGTTCTGGGAGAAAATTGCATTTGACGACTTCACAGCACGAAACTTCGCCGTGGACACGGATTTGGCGCAGTTCTCGAGGTATTTAACAAGGGTGGAGATCATTTCCTCAACGTCCTCCCACTTGTTCTCCGCCACGAGCTTCTCCCAGGGCGTTCGTGCGGCTGCTGGGTCCGGTTCTCGGACCACTGTGAACCACGGAACCTCGGACTTTTCGAGCTCGTCCACGAAGGCAGTTGCCTCCTTGATGGCACGGGCGGCGGCCTTGTTCGGGCTGACTCCGCTAATCTTGAGCTCGCCAAAGATTTCCTTTATTTTGCACTTGAGGAGTTCCTTGCGAGCTGGCTTCTGCTTCGGCTCGGGCTTGTTAAACAGCTCTAGCTCCCGTTCAACCTCTTTCTCCTCTAGCGCCCTCTTGGCCCCGAAGCTGTCGGACACGGAGTCATAGTAGTCAAGGTCGAGAAGACTGCTCCACACCCCTATGCACTCATCGGGATCCGGGTGGGCAGCCACGTCGTCCCTCGCCGTCTTGCTTACGACCTTGGCCTCGAAATCGAGGCAGATCAATGTCGGAATGCCCCTGACGCCGAACCTCATCGAAGCCAGGCGGTTGATGGCCGATCCGGAGCCGTCGCTCCCGAATGGGACGGACAGCCAGGGCATTTTCCCGTAGTACTCTACGAGCGACGAGCGAGCGAAGGGAGTCGTTGAGCGAAGCGACGGGTTAGACGTGACAACAAACATGAGCACACCCGACTGAGGTTATTGTGACGAATTTCTAGCTTATCGCATCGCTCCTCGCATCGCTCCTCGCATCGCTCCTCGCACTCAAGTAAATACCTACCTCGGAATTCAGCCTCCGACCGGTCCCCCGGGACGTAGACTATCTCGACGTCGTCAGAATCGTCCACAGGCGGAACCCTCCCGTTGTAAAAATCTATGAGGAGGGGCGTGAAGCGACGACAAGGAGGGCACCAGCTCGCCGAGAAGTAGAGGAGCACCATCTTGGTCTTCTTGAGGGCCTCAGCAGTACCAACCGTCGCGTTTTCTCTGTTGAGGAGTGTCGGCCCGAGGATTTCGATGAACTTTTCAATCTTGACGAACGTTGGCGAGGCCACGGCTGCACCTCCCCCCCCTCCTTCGTCCGCCACCTTTAGGGGTTTAGGCACCCTCAAGAAGGTCGTCACGCTGCTGCCCTCGTGGAAGTGAAGGGGGAAGCTGGAGTTGCCCAGAGCGAAGGCTTTATCGCTATTTGTGACATTTGTGTAGCCAACGTACTTATTGTTGTTGCTTTCAACCACGGATTTGACCTCAGAGGCGGAGACGTGGTGGAGAGGCTTGCCGGAGACAAAACCCTTGAGCTTCATCCAGTCCCAACCTCCCTTCCACCCGGGCCTGTCCACAGCGACGGTCAAATCAGCGCCTTTAGTGAAGGCGACCGTGCCGGACCCTGGCTTGGCCACCAGCCCAAAAGCCTTGTACTCGGAAACGTCGACCTTGAACAGCTCCTTCAGGAAAAGGACTAGTTCGGGGGAAGGGCTGCTGACACCGCTTACGGTGACAACGGCGACGATGAGGTGTTTGAAGGCTTCACCGACAAACGTTTTGAACGATTCGAGGGCTTGGGAGTCGTCAGCCGTGTCGCCATCTTTCCTCCTCATGAGCTCAAAGCTGCGTGCCCCAAGGATTGTGTGGGCTACGGGGTGAATCACGACGACGTTTAGACCAGGAATCCCCACGCAGCACTCAGCGCCCTCGACCGCTATTGCTGACCTGTTGTAGAAGGGCACCTTGGAGTATTTGTCGGGCAGGTTCAGATTGGGTTTGACGGCGACGATGGTGGCGGTGGGGGAGGAGAAGGCTGGCTGGTACACAGGAGCGTCGAAAGTTCGTGAGTAGATCAAGTTGCCGCCACTTTTGGCTTGAGGGTTGGCGCCGAGCTCGCCCCTAATTCTGCGCCACTCGACGCTCCCGGTTTGCCTGCCCACATTGATGCGCGCCAAATCCCCCCAGACTTTCCCTTGCTGCTCCGCCATTGCCGCCCTCTCCTTGTGACGGCGCCTCCCCAACTCAGTCCTTCTGTTGGCGTCTACCTTCGCCTTGGTCTTGTGGTCGTAGTCGATCCTGTAAATAATCTCCTCCAGCATGAGTTCCGGGCACGCTTCACGCCTGGCCTTCATCTCGAGCGACTGCATCGTCCTGCTGTACTTGCCGGTGATGTCGACGATCTCGTCTCTGCTGGCCCCGAAGACGTAGTTCAACTTCTTCCCCCACCCCTTCTCATATATCCCGGCGCCGTCCACCTTGGCCTCGCACGGGTCGATGTGCACCCAGCGGTCCAGCTTCTCGCTCCAGTACTCGCACCAAACGTGGTCCGTGAGGTCCAGGACATACCTGAGGGGGAGGGGGGCGAGGCTTTGTTAGAGGCCGGCTTTATTTGTGTATAACGGTTCCGATTGGTTACCTCGCCTCAAAACCGACAGATCTCAAAATGCAGGTGAAGGCGTTGGCAAATTCGCCGCACCGGCCCTGCCTACCCACTCCCTCAGTGAGCAGCGTTCGAACGTCGTTGAACCGAGGGAACCTGAACTCGCCCTTGCAGAGCTTGCATCGATAGACTTCCACCCTGCTGGCTTTGCCCCTTTTCTCGATCTCTGTTTGTGGACCGACAACCCCGATGCTCTCGATATCAGGCCCGCCACGATCGCACGATGCGCACCGCGGCTTGTACCACTTGAAGAAGCCAAACTTAAACCAGCGAACTAAGGACATCGCAAAGTCATCGTCGACCTGACCGCAGCTCGGGCTGAACTCCTCGCCGAGGTAGTTGAAATCAAAATGCACCGAAGTGTTGGTCCGACACGCGTTGCCTACGACCGGGCATGCTGCGCCGGCACCAGCAGGCTCGCACCGAAACAGGTGCGCAGGAATGAGAGAGCGAGCGAAAGCTTGGAGCGAAGGATCTTCGTACTGCTTGACAGTTGCGGGGAGACTTCCGATCTTCCGGCTGAGATCCGTAGAGTCCATAGATTTATAGGTTTGGACCGGTTGTGACTTTTGGACTTTTGTGGTTGGTTTGTTCGCGCTAGCTTTCAATTCAGCAGTGAGGGAAGGGCTCTGAGAAGAGTCATTTTCACATTTTCAAGATTCGGCTACCGTGATCATCGAAAAAAAACACACACACCACCAATTCTTTCGGGTAAACTAGACCGGAACCTCTAACAGTCACACGCCAGTCACGTCTATCTAAAGATCTCAATAGTTTTCGCTCGGCTCCCTCCGACTCCGAAACCTCATCTCCCGAGGTCCACTCTCGAGGTCCAATATAGCATGGACCCCAGCCCCATCATCGACATCGACGCCATGGAGATGGTAGGTGGTTTTCAGCAGCAACAACCTGTGGACCTGACTGATCCTTTGAACTCCGCGCTTCCACTCCCTGCCGCCGTTCCTCAGCCTGCTGCTCCTCCTGCTCCTCCGCCTGGGCCCGAAGACGCCGTGGGCGAGGAGGTGACGACTTTCAACGAGTATATGCCGAGTTCTCTGCCGTCCGAGCTAGTTGAGATTCTTTGCAACGTGGCTGCCGATCAGCCCTACACGAATTTATCACACTCGACCTCGTCCTCTACCTCCTCAACCTCGCAGAGCCCCCAGACTCCTCCTCCTCCTCCTCCTGCTGCCGCGGCGGCCTGGCCCTGCAGAGCATGCACGTTCTTGAACGCCCCCACAAACACAAAATGCGAAATTTGCGACTCCAAGAAGCCCTCCGTTCTCTCCTCCTCTCCTCCTTCTTCGGCTTCTCAAGATTCAGCCGCCTCGGTGAAGTTCTCAGAGGGCGGGGTCGTTGACACCCACAAGAACACCTGGATCGAGAAAGTTCTGGAACGACCCCTGCCAAAGTCCCACGCATTTCCCACCGTTGAGTCCTCCCTCATGAGCTCCGTCACAGCCCCACAAGTGCCCCCCGAGATCTTCGCCTCCATCACTCCCTTCTCGGACCTCAAGTACGACTCCCAAATCGCCTGCCTCACCCCCTGTCAGATGGAAGGGGCGGGCTTGGCAATAAATGCGTTCCGCAAGGTCTTCGTGACCTCCAAGTGCACCACTCGGGCCGGATTCTTCATCGGAGACGGCGCCGGGGTCGGGAAGGTAAGAAATGCCATTGTTCCGTTTACATCACCTGCACACTCCATGATTCTAACTCTTCGCCTTTTTATCCTCGCTTCGCTTCGATCCTTACACCCTCGCCGCTCAGGGCCGCCAAATCACCTCCGTTGTCAGACACTCGACCGCTGCGGGGAACCCCAGGCACCTCTGGCTGTCCGTCTCGCGCTCTCTCGTCGACGACGCGCGCAGAGATCTCGACGACGTCGGCTTGGTCGGCGTCCCTGTTCACTCCGGTGACATGCTGAACAACAACAAGGGACTGGGGAAGACGGAGGACGGGGTGCTGTTTGTCACGTACCAGATGCTCATCTCCAACAAGAGGATCGAGCAGATTATCTCGTGGCTGGGCCCGAACGGGGCGGAGAACTTCGGGGGCTGCATCGTCTTCGACGAGTGCCACAAGGCCAAGAATTTGGGAGAGAGCAAGACCTCGCAGGCCGTCATCGATCTGCAGAAGAGGCTTCCGATGGCGAGGGTCCTCTACTGTTCCGCGACGGGAGTTTCCGACGTCAAACACATGGTCTACGCTGAGAGGCTGAACCTGTGGGGCCCGTCTACCCCCTACCCTTCATTTGATCACTTCAGCAAGATGCTGAACGACAGGGGCATCGGCGGCCTGGAAATGCTCAGCCTCGAAATGAAGCTCCAGGGTCGATTCATCGCCCGCTCCCTCAGCTGGGACGGGGCACTGTTCCAAACCTGCGAGTCAAAGCTCACCAAGGACATGGAGCAGGCCTACGACCAGGCCTGTGGGTGGTGGCTCGACTTGAGGAAGGGCCTCAAATTTGCACAGTCGAAGCTCTCCAAAATTCGGGAAGGGGCGGTGCCCAAGACCCTCTACAGAGTTTACTGGAGCGCCATGCAGCGGTTTTTTAAGGAGGTGAGAGCTATGATATCGGCATAGAGCGACGAGTTGGGTGCAGTATCTAACCTTTATTCTTCACGCTCGCTTCGCTTCGTTTGTCTCAGTTCGCGGTCTGCTCCAAGGTCAATTACATCGTCGAGAACGCCAAGAAAGACGTCGAGTCAGGCCACAGCGTCATCATCGGACTGCAGGCGACCGGAGAGGCGAGCACTAAGGAGTTCATGGATCTGGAGCTCGAAAAGATGAGTGAAGAAAAGGGACTCAAGGACACAAGCAGCCTGAGGTGAGCAGTGAGAATATGGTAGACTATCACCGCTACGCAGTTCTAACTCATGATCGCCTATCTGCATGCGACTCGCTACGCTCGTCGCAGCTATGAGCAGCTTAGGTTCCCCGCCCTCGTTTCGACCGTGGGCGGAACGGCACGCGGTTTCCTCGAGCAGCACTTCCCGGTGAAGCCGGACCCGCCCTCCGTCGCCCCCCCCCCACAGCTCCCGCCGGCTCCCACGCAGGAGCAGATATCTTGGTTCCAAACCTGCATGCGGGCGAGGGAGGACGCGATAAGAATCGTCAACATGCCGCCCGACGAGGAGCTCGTCAAGATGCGGGACGACCTCGCGGCAAAACTGGCCTCGTTTGATCTGCCGGCGAATCCCCTGGACGAATTGGTGGACAAGTTTGGCGGCGAGAAGGCCGTGGCCGAGATGACGGGTCGGACAGGGCGAATTCTCAGGGTCGACGAAAACCTGTTCAGGTACAAAAAGCGTGCCGGTGTCGCCGCCTCGAGCGTCAAGGGCCTCATGAGTAGGGACTCAGGCGAAGTTGAAATGGACCAGCTCAACATCGCTGAGAGGAAACGCTTCCAAGACGGCGAGAAGCACGTTGCCATAATCTCTGATGCGGCCTCGACCGGCATATCGCTGCACGCCAACGCGGGCTGTGGCAGCGCCAAGAGGAGGAGGGTCCACTATACAATCGAGCTTCCCTGGGCCGCCGACAAGGCTATCCAGCAGTTGGGAAGAAGTCACAGGGCGGGCCAGTTGTCAGCCCCGATTTATCGCAATTGCGTCACCAATCTTGGCGGAGAGAGGAGGTGAGCGACAATGAGGCATGATGTTTACGAAATATCGACGCTTTGCTGCCAATTCCACCCACCTTCTCTAACTCCGACAACCCAACTTTCGCAGGTTCGCTGCCGCCGTCAGCAAGAGAATGGAGTCGCTTGGAGCTCTTACGAAGGGGGATAGGAGGGCCGCATCAGGGACCGACTTGAGCGAGTTCAATATCGACTCGAAGCACGGAGGCCAGGCCCTCGTGCGCTTGTACGAGTCGCTCTCCAAGGGCAGCCAGGTCCGACCCTGCGTGTCTGCGGACGACGTTTTAGACCAGTTCATCGACGGATATGGCGCCAAGCTCGGCCTGATTGAAACGCCGGAAATGAACAAGGTGGAGGTTCGCGACCTCACCTTTGAGACGGCACGGAGAGGCTTGATTCAGATAGGCCTGGAGGAGGTGAGAATTTGATCAAGCCAGAACGAGAACGAGATCATCCTAACACGACGACGCTTGACAGGGATCTGAAGCCCGCCAGAAAGCCGACGTCAAAATGTTCCTTAATCGCATCGCAGGGCTGCCTGTCTCCCTTCAAAATCTGCTGTTCAATCTCTTCTCCGCAACGCTGAAGGAGGTGATCGAGGACGCGAGGAAGAACGGTTGGTACGAGGGTTGCGTCGAGGATCTATTCGCTCGTAAAATCAAGCTCGAGAGCAGTGTTCAAGTGGCAGTGGACAATTCTTCCGGCGCCACAACCCATTTCAGCATATTCGTTCTCGACAGGGGCTGGGATCTCGGGGAGTTAATTACGGAGATGAAAGCGAAGGAGGAGGAGGAGGGATTGGCTGGGGGTGATAGTGGCGGTGATGGGGTCGGAGACCAGGACGAGGAGGACGAGGAGGACGACGAAATGAAAGATTTCATCGTAGACGACGAGGACGAGGATGAGGACGAGGACGATGAGATTGAGGAGGAAGCGGAGGATGAAGGAGAAGAACAACAGCTCAAGTCTCCGTCGAAACAAATGCTCTCGAAGCTCTCGAGCGTTAAATGGCTCGGTCCTTGCGCCACGGGATTCTACGTCAGCAAGAGGCAAATTGCAGGAATTTCTCTACCTATCTTCGCCAGGAGAAAATTCTCCCGGGCCCGCGGGAGAGGTACTCTCCAGATCGACCCTCTGGGCGTCATGGTAATCTACCGCGCCAACACTGGCAAGACCGGCCAGGAGCTCAGCAGCGCCGAGCTCCGCCACAAGTACAAGCTCGTTAAGTCTCTAGCTGACTGCAACGGCATCGATTCCCTCCCTGAACCCTTCTCTAGTCTCTGGTCAGAGCATTACGCATCAACGAATAGTCTTGAGAAGAGGTGAGAGAATTTGGACAAAATCACGAGGACGAAGCTAAAATCACGAGGAGCTAAGCGGCAAGTTGCATCTATCATTTAACCCAAAACAACGCTCGCTGCTCCTCTTTTTGCTCGCATAGCTCGAGCCTTGCTCCTCGCCTCTCTAAAGTTGGCCTCGTCCACGGTGCCGTGCTCCACGTTTTCCCCGCGCTGGCACTTGCGGTTAAAAATTCGACACTCAAGAGAGATAGGACGCTGAAGGTTTACAGGGTCGAGCACAGGTCTAGGAAAATCTTGGGGGTGAAATTCCCGGTGGAGAAAGTGGACGATTTAATGAACTATTTGAAAATCCTCTCGGAAGCTCGTAAGGGTACAGTTGGAGTTTATAAAAGGTTGGAGGTTGAAGGGGTCGATGAAAGGAAGATTAAGAGGATGGGCAAGAAGGAGAACACCATGATGACGTTCTTCGGGAAAGGAGCGAAGGGAGGAGGAGGTGGCGCGAGCGTCTTTGGAGGTACGAAGAGGGTTGGAGGAAACTCTAATTCTAATTCGAACAAGGAGAAGACCAAGAAGGAGGGGAAGAAGAAGCAGAAAACGCTAGCGACAAGCAAACTCTCGTTTAATTAAATCAACATAATTGTGATTATAATGTGCTTCTGCTTCTTTTACTCAATTTCTATGACTTGTTCAATGACGACTTCCTCCTTCCCTAACAGCACCCTTTGACCGTCTATGATACCCGGTTCAATACAAACCATATTTTTGTAACCTTCGTCGTCAAAGTCGCCCATGCCCTTCGCTTTCGAAATGTAAGGGTTCCAAACAACGGCCGAAACGGGAATTGAACCAGGACCGGATTTAGCAGAGCACGAAATCGTACACGTCTTCGAAGAACTTTTTAACTTTACGAGAACGGAGGGCTTGTCTTGGGGCGGATGGAATATACGGTCGACTTCTCCGTCTAAGGTGATCGGATCAGGACCTTGTGTGAAATAGGACATTCCTGTGCCTTCTGAGCCGCGAGGTTGTGTGTCGATGCAGGAGTAGTTTTCCAAACCTTCAATTTGATCTTTAGAGAAATCAAACTGGAAGTAGTTGTGGAGGAGGCATTGGTAAGGTGCGGTCGTATCCAAGTCGTTAGTTATTTTGAGGCTGTAGTCGAGGGATCCGGTCGATGTTAGGGTAACGGTCAGGGAGAGGGTCACGGCGAAGGGGCACGTGGAGTTCGCCGGCCAATGACCGTCGTCGGGACGGCCGGAGGTGCAGGAGGGGGAAGCGCTGGAGATGGTGAGGGTGACGGAGGTCGGGGTTTCGGATGCGACGGTCCAGGGATTCAGGCGAGCCCAGCCGTGCTGGGGGGATACCTTGTCCGAGGTTCGACCGAACTGTGGGAAGCAGATTGGGACTGTTTTTTGTGGGGGATTGTGTGAGTGGGGGGATTGTGTGGGTGTGCGGGAGGGGGAGGTACGCGAAAAAAGTCTCACCTCCGCCCCTGATGCTTTTTGACATGTCCTTCTTGTGGGTCTCGCTCAGCCAAAGCGCCTCTTGACCGGAAGGTGATGTGTAAGAAAGCAGATGGCCGCCAAAGGGGGTGATGGTGAATTGCGAAGAATTCGTTGGGTGATTTTTCGTTATCACTTCGTACTCGCTGCCTGACATGGTATTGGTGCGTGGTTATTGTTATTGTTTATGCCCAGGAAAGTGAATGTTCCATCAACTACGAGGTTAGATATTTGGTTCACAAGTTCCAGGAGCTCTTCAGATGCCCAGGAAAGGTATTTCTCAACATTTCTTGAACAAAAGGATTGTTTTCAGTAGAATTTAGGTCTGAATTTACGTCCTGGTTGACAGGGTTGGTTATTTCATGAGTGATAATGACTCAGTGAGCTTAAACCATCTCACCCCTGTTTCGAATGTTGTTTCGAGTCCAAGAGGTGTAGGCGCAATGGATACTCTTACCAATGGGGGAGTTGTGAGTGAGGTGGTGTATCAGAAGCTGTTGTTCGGAACTGATAATGCAAACACCACTCCTATAACAGTATACGGGGACGACTCGACAGTCGCGGAGGACGATTTGGATGATGGTTCAGTTATTTTTGCAGCCTCCTACACAAGGAAGGTCGAAAGCAAGAGAGTGGGAAAAGGCACTACGCCGAGTCGAGGGCTAGGGCCAAGCAAAACTGGGTTGACTGCTGGGACAGCTTCTATTTCAACAGGCGCGAGCGATCCGCTCGCCCCCGTCAATAGAGGCCATACCACAACATCCTGCGGAGAGACTGGAGGAGGTTTGGTGAGGGATAAAAGGGGTTACATTATCAGGATGTGTGGGACAGCGGGTTGTCAATACAAGACTAGTAAAACGACTAATATGAAGAATCACAAGGCCGCGAAGCATGAGATCGACGTGGTCTGGTTTTCTTGCGACCAAGAGGGGTGCGACTACAAGGCAAAGGCAGCAAGCAACCTCAAACAACACAAAGCAAGTGTTCATGATATTGACGTCCGATGGCACCGCTGCAATCAAGTTGGCTGTGACTACAAGGCAAAAGCGACAGGCACCCTCAAACGACACAAACAGCTCGTTCATGATATTGACGTTCGATGGCACCATTGTGATCAAGACGGCTGCGACTTTAAGACAAAACAAGCAGTCAACCTCAAACAACACAAACGAGATGCTCATGATATTGACCTTCGATGGCACCGATGCGACCACGACGGGTGCAACTACAAGGCAAAGGTAGCAAGCAACCTCAAGAGACACAAACGAAGCATAGACTCTGCATAAAAGCCTCCAAAACCCCTAAATTTAATGCAAACAAAAACAAGTTCTCTTCTTCTCCATTAAAAAACAATCCCACGCCTCATAAAACAAAATAAAATTCCCTCAAATATAACCATCACCACCACTATCACCACCAACATAAACACCCCCAACATCCCCAACACCTCCCCCGTTAACTGCCCCTAAAAAATTTACGCCTAGAGCGAAGAGAAGGATTAAACCTATCCAGAGTTTTGGGTCGGACGTGGAGGGGGGGGTTATTTTTATTGGGGTTTGGGGGGTTACGGATTTCTGTGAGAAGGGGGGGGGGTAAGATTTTTTACAATTTTTCTTACAAATATTATTGATGAGGAGAAGCGGTGTAGGAAGCGGCTCACGTTTTTTGAAACATCACCGTGAGGTTTCGAAAATAAGCGCTTTGAAAAAACGAACGTTTCTAAAACCGCTTTATTAAATATTTCTATTTTATTTACCTTAATTTGAACCGCCTTCTTCTCCAAGAAACTCGGCGGTTTCAAACCTTTTTCTTTAGGCTTTATTTCACCTGATGTTACGCGCTTCCAGTCGGCGTCCCAGTCGAAGTCGGAGGGAGGGTCGGAGGAGTCGGAGTCGGGGGGAGTTGAATGGAGGGAGGTGAAGAAGGAGGGAGAGGGGACTAGAGAAGGAGTTAGAGAAGCGTTTTTATGTTATTTAAGGGAAAACTTGTTCAATCTGAAATAATGATAATTGAAAACAAAAGGACGTGGGAGAACGATTGTGACGTCGAACGAGGTTGCCTAGACTCTACGCAAGGCTGCGAGCGTACATGAACAGCTTTTCGCAGCAGGCGTTCTACGACTCGCTGAAGTCGAATCGGACGAAAAAACGAGAGAAATCAAGGAGTTGACGCATGTACGTTCTTGTTCAGGTCTTGTAACGTCTGATAAACCTTTTAGTTTCCCTTCTGCAAGGTGCACCCCGCCAGCACCGTGGCGGATAAAAAGGTAATTAAATAAATTTTAAGATCACTTACGGTGAAATGAATAGGAACATGTCAAGTAGAGTGACAGGAATGTCAGGTAGAAGAGGTTTTTGTAGAGTTTACGATTCATGGGGTCGAACAAATGGTCCTTTTAATCAAGTGAGCTTTTGTCTAAGTCGCTGGGAAATAAATTTGGCTACAAATTGTGACCGCTTAAATTACAAGTGTTAAATTACGTTGATAATAACATCTGTTCTATAGCTGTCGCTGTATCGTCTGTATAATACGACGCTGCTGCTGTAAAGTAACAATAATAGTAGCATAGGTGTATTCGATTCGGACGCCTCTGATCCCGCTTCACAATATTATATATATATCGTCTATTCTACAACTAGAGTGTATCGCTAGAGTGTGTTGCTAGAGTGTATCGCTAGAGTGTATCGCTCATTCTAGCGTTAATTAATGTATAGTATGGAAGACCCTATCAATGACCCTATTAATGCTACGTTAGACTATTCTGAGAGTGATTCTGAGACACAGTCTGACCCTAACAATGAAAGTGATGAGGACTCCTCAGACTCCTCTGAATATGAATCTCCTCACCCTAGAACTTTCGAGCTTTGTCCAACACGGCTAGGATTAGGATTAGGTAAAGGTTTCAGACATAATGTGACTCATAATGTGACTCATAATGTGACACACAATGTGACACACAATGTGACACACAATGTGACTAGAGTTCCAAAGGAAGTCCGCAATTACTACGACAAGCTCTACAAAAGCAACCACACAAAGCTAAAAAAGCAGACCATTAAAACAGCCGACCCATCCCTCCTACCATCCCTCCTACCATCATCCCTTCTAAACTTCACACAATTAAGCCTAAACCCTTCCGACCCCCTCCCTCTCCCTCTCCCCCTCACCTCCCCAACCCCACCCCTCCCCCCCTCCACCCTCCAAATAACCGAACCCCCCTACACACCTCCCCCCTCAATATCCCTCTCCAAACTCGCCTCCCAAACCGTAATAAAAAAGCTGACCTTTCACGTAGATACTTTAACCTCAGGTCTAGCTTCAGCTGAGAAATCCTTGAAAGAACAGAAACTAGCCAACGAAGCGGTCCGACTTGAGAAGTTAAAGGTTTCCGCTCTCAAAGAAAAAGAACGTTCAGATAAAATCGTCCGCGAAGCTAATAAAAAAAAAGAACTTGAAATCGCAGCCTTAGCCTCAGCTGAAGCTTTAGCTTCAAAAGCCGCCTCTGATCTAGCCGAAGCGGAAAAGTTAAACCCTAAAAATATTTTAAATGATTTCCGTTCTACGATAAGTGATTTCGATAAATCGCCTGAATTCAAAAAAACACGTATGCAATTAAAGAAACTCGTTACACTCAACCTAAACACTCTAACCTCCGATTTCAATTCAATATTAACATCCTATAAAAACTTATCCCCTTACCTGTTAACGTTAAAGAATAATGAAAAAGATTATTATATAGATTTAATTATCGCTTCTGTATTCAAAAGATTGAGGAATGAGAGTTATAGTAAATTGAAAAATGAAGGGTTTAAGTATGCGGGAGTGTGTGGGATGTTGGGAGGAGATAGGAGGTTTAAAGAGGTTTTAGAGGTGAGACGTTTCTGAAACGTCTTCTGAAGTTTCGATGAAAATTTTTTTTTTTCCCGTTACTAACAACAATCCACAATATACAGATGTACGGTCATTCCGAATCTCCCTTCTGGTTAGGTTTCCACCCCGTTTCAACGTCTGATTCTGAGATGCGTTTCCTCGAAAATGAAACGTGGGAGAATTATCTTAAACGTCAAGTAAACGTAGTTCAATTTAAAGGTAGTCTATCTAGTATCATAGAGAAAAAGAAAGGGACGGAAGAGTGGGTTGAGAGGTTTGGAGGAGGGGAAGGTGTGCCGCCTTATTTTTGTAGGATATTAGAGAGTTATTTGGAGGTTGTTTGGGGGTTGATTGGGGGGAGGGAGTTGGGGGAGGAGATATGGAGGAAGGCGGAGATGCAGGAGGGGGATGAGGGGAGTAAGGTTAGGTTGGGGAAGGTTTTGAAGGGGGAGGGGGGGGTGGGGGTTATTAAGGAGTTTTATGGGAGGGAGGGGAGGTTGGAGGGGATTTTGGAGAGTGGGGGAGGAGGAGGAGGAGGAGGAGGAGGGTTTAATCCACCGATGCAGCAGCAGCAGCATCGGCGGCAGCAGCAACAGCAGCCGCAGCGGCAGCGGCAACAGCAGCAGCAACAGTCACCGTTCGGCGTTCCCACACCCTTCAACAACAACAACAGCAATAACAACAGCAATAATAACAACAACGCCAGTCCGTTCGGGCAACCGCCACCGCAACAAAATCCGTTCGGACAACCGCAGCAACAACAGCAGCAGCAGCAGCAGCAACAGCAGAATCCATTCGGACAACCTCAGCAACAGCAACAACAGAATCCATTCAGGCAACCGCAGCAACAACAGCAAAGTCCGTTCGGTCAGCCCCAACCTCAACAACAGCAGCAGCAGCAGAATCCGTTCGGTCAACCCCAGCAGCAGCAGCATCAGCAGCAGCAAAATCCTTTCGGCCAACCCCAACAACAACAACAATCTCCCTTCGGCGTCCCCACCCCTTTCAACAACCCCAACAACAACAACAACAACAACGCCATGAACGCTCCCCCCTTCAACAACCCCCAACAGAACCAAAACTCCAATCCTCCCAACCGCAAACCCTGCCGCTTCTTCGCCCAAGGTCGCTGCCGTGACGGTCCCAACTGCCAATTCTCCCACGAACGTCCAAACAACAACAGCAACTATTGTCCCCCCGCCAACGACACTCGTAAACCTTGTAGGTTTTTCGCGCAGGGTAGATGTAGAGATGGGGAGAGGTGTAAGTTTAGTCATGAGGGTAGTGGTGGGAGGGGGAGGAGGGGGAATAATGGGGGGGGAGGGAATGGGAATGGTTTTGGAGGAGGGGGAGGAGGGGGAGGAGGGGGAGGGAATAACAACCCTTTCGGAGGAGGAGGTGGAGGAGGAGGAGGGAACAACAACCCTTTCGGAGGAGGAGGTGGAGGAGGAGGAGGGAACAACAACCCTTTCGGAGGAGGCGGAGGCAACAACCCATTCAACAGCGGAGGCGGCGGCGGTGGCGGGAACCCCTTCGCCCCCCGTTTTTAAGGTGAAAATATGCTACAAAGAGACGTTCGGATCTTTTTTCTTTAAAACCGCACTCTTCTTTTTCCCTTTCTTTATTCTCTCTCCACCCCCTCCCCACCCCCCAACTTTCTCAACCTCCCCCACGATTCACTTATCAGCTTCCCCATGATCATAATCACACCTAAACCTCTCCTGCGGACATCCCATAAACCCTTCCTGCCTCCCTCCCGCAACCACAAAATCCCAACCCCCCTCAACCTTCACACACCCTAGATCATATATGTCTCCCTTCGGTTCTATGTGGTCTAATACGGGTTCGGGGGAACCTGTTAAAGTGTTGAAAGTCTTTATTTCACCGTTGGAGTTCCAGGATATTAGGAGGAGTTCGTCTTCGTCTGTTCCGGAGGAGTCGGATGTTTTTGGGGGGAAGAAGAGACTGCCGTACACGTTTCCGCCGACCATGAATACTCCTTCGCACCTGTGTGTTTTTTATTTATATCGTAATCGAGGTGTGTGTGTGTATGTATTTTGTTTGTCGTTCATTAGAAAACGAAAAAAAGCGGTTGTGATTCATTCCCCCCCCCCAATCCACAATCTCTCTCTCACCTCCACCTCTCCTTAAACCCCCAAAGCACAACATGCCCCGTACTAAACCCCGTCGTACACCTCCCCCCCTCCCAATCCCACCCACAACTCGTAACCCTACTCCCTTCAACCGGTAAACTCAAAACCTGCTCACAATGTAAATGAAAATCAACGACTCTACACGTCCCGTCGCTTAAACCTACAAGACCTTTCGAAGTCTTTGAGTTGAAGTCACAGCAGAATATGTAGCATATGTTGTTGGGGTTACGGCCGCCACCCATTTCCATTGAACGACGAGCGGGGTTGAAACCGTGGGTTCTTATTAAGCGACCCTGGAAATAATCTAAAAAACACACACACGCGAGGTAAAAATGTTAAAACGGTTGTTATTACAACGTTAAGAGTGAGAAAATAAAATGCAATGGAACAATTACGTTCATGTTAAATTTTAAACTCACCCCATACATATATAGTATCATCAGCTCCAGTAATTAAATACCACGTATCCCCAACTCTCAACACATTCAAAGCATATATTTGCGGTGCCAATTCATCTTTAACCTCGTATCCATCTTGTTCAGTTAGGTCGTAATTTTTTAAAGAAGTAAGTTTTGAGGTAGTGTAAGTGTAAGATGATACCATTCCTGAAGCTGTAGCGATAATGATATGTGTAAGACCATCGATTTCAATTATTTTTGATCGGAGGACTTCGTATTCTCCTGATGGGGTTTTAGAGGCTACTTGTGCTTTTATATTCAAAGGTTTTGAGGAAGGTTTTTCCGAGACTACGGGACATAATGAACTTGAAGTGTTCCAGAGGTGGAAGTGGCCGGAGCTTGAGGTTAAGAGGGTTAAGGTTGGGGTTAGGGAGGCTGAGAAACATGTGGAGGTGGGGCCGATTAGGAGGTGAGGGGTTTGGAGGAAGGTTTGGGAGAGGGCGAAGAGGAGAGGATGTTGGAGGGCAGGGTGGGGGATGGAGGGGGGGGGGTCGTAATCGGAGTCGCGGGTATGAGTGGGCTGGGGATGTTGTTGGGGCTGCTGTTGGTCTTTTTGTTCTGAGTCGGAGTCGACGGAGAAGTCCCTGTCTTCGTCTTCGGGATCGTGGTCCTCGAAGACGCCGTTCCAACCTGAACAAGGGAGCGAAGCGATAAAATTAATAAAAAAACAGTTATTACATAAATATTTCGCCTGTAACAGCACGCGTTTTTCTCCTCACCTTGTTCGTTGTCGTTCACGGGAGGTACGGTCAACCCAACATCTCCAGCCATCTCAACAACTGTGTCGGCAATAATACGATATGATCGTTTTAAAATGTTAGAAGAACGTCTCGGGTGGTCTCTCGCGTCTTAACGATGTTTTTAAAACTCACCTTCTTCGTCACCTTTGAGTATCCCGTCACCTAAATCATCGACGTCTAAAGTGTTTAGTAACATGTCTAAATCATCGTCAGATTTGTCGTCAGATTTCTTCGATGGGATAACGATGCATCTGTTTTTCATATCGTCCATATCGTCCATACCGTCTTCGTTGTCTTGTTGTTGTTGTTGCTCGTAACCGGGGACGACTATGCATTTGTTATCGTCTTTGAGGTTATCAAGGTTAGGGATGTCAAGGTTAAGGCTGTCGAGGTTAGAGGCATCTTCTTCGGTCAAGGTTTGCAACATTTTAATATCCATCTCTTCTATTGCTGAAGCGTTTGCAGCGAGGAGGGAAGCGATGGGAGGGGGAAGAGGTAAACCGGAGGCGTCAGTGAATCCTGACATTTTGGGTTGGGATTAGTGGGAGAAGAGTTGGAAGGACAGGGGGCAGACGCGTTTTGTCGCAAAAAGCGGTAGGTCGGTGGGAATTGTGAGATATTTAATAGAAAACGCAAAGAATTATGCCACTGAAATATAGCACAATTTATCTGTTTCGTTTGAAGACTCGAATAATCTCCTAGAATTAATTAAAACCGCGTTTGAAACACTTTTATGACTTGGAGGGAGAAATGTGTTTGCTGCTGGGATCCTTCTTTCACCACTCAACCAGGAACAAGCTCTCTTTATCGTGCCGACGTGCTGATTGAATAAATAATATTAGTTGCTCGTATTGTATAGATTACCGTAAAGTAAACTATCTAAATCGCGGCGTCTTTAAATAACTTTTAAAAGACTTATAAAGTCCCTTCAGGCACTTCGACACTCGACCATGGACTTTAATGCTGCCATTAATGCTGCCATGCCATGCCATGCTGCCATTAGTAACATTAACAAAGTCATTACAGCTTGCTGTAGTCCATCACGACGCCGTCTTACTATAATATTCATATTGGCTACACTCTCATTGCAGTTAAATCAAGCATTTCCTTTGGTTCCTTATAGATCTAATCGTATACATCCATTACGATCAATAGAACGATCAATAGATTCAAATACTATTCCGAATGCTATTCCAGATGCACCGATTCATCGTCGCGCAACTGACAACAACGACAGCAACGACAACAAACATATCAATGACAGCAATGCCAAAAATGACAACAACAGCATCCCTCTACTTACCCTAACCCTCCCAACAAACGAAACCTTCCATTCCCTCGGTTCCCTAAACACAACCAAACTCTCAATCTTCGCCCTCCACACCCTCTCCCCCACCTCCCCCCTCCCCTCCCCGCTCCCCTCCCCCCTCCTCCCCGCCTCCTCCACCTTCTCAACCTCCTCCGTCTCCCTCCCCTCCCCCCCCCTCTCCTCCTCCTACAAATCCGGCCACCTACTAATAACCTCCTCCTCCCCTCTAACCTCCTACATCCTCTCCCACCCAACCCACCAACGTTCTTTACCAACTACTTCAGACGTTACGGAAAATTTAGCGGTTACGTACGCGAAGAGACTTAAGGTTCTGGAGAGGGAAAAAGGGGTTACGGAAGTTTTTGAAGAGATTTTAGGGAAACAATGTATCGAGGTAAGAGTGTTACTATATTTTCGTTTTAGCTTTATTTGTTTTGTGAACACGTAATTTAACAAATTGTGTGTTTTAAAAAACATGTAGGATTTGAAAGAACGTCCATTCCTCCCGAATTTACATAATTTCGGTTCAAAATTCAAGTCACATTTCCCTTACTACACCTCCCACTGTCCTCTCTGTTCAACATCCCGTACGTTTTTAGGTTCGAAAAAATCGTCAGAAATCGAAAGTTCAAGGAAAGAAATATATTGGTGTGAAAGGTGTGGGGGGATTGAAGGGTTTGAGAGGTTTAATGGGGTTAAGAGGATTGGGAAAGAGAGGAAAGGGAGGTGTGGAGAATATAGGTGAGATTATAATAGGTTTGATGGTTTTTTTTTTAGGTTGAACGCTTTTTTCTAACAAGAGAGAGGTAGTATGGCGGTTTGGAAAATTTTGAGAGAGATAGGGAAAGAGGTTAGGTGGGTCGTTGATTGGGATGATCATGTTTGGGTTGAGGTTTGGGAGGATGGGGATTGGTGGCATTTTGATCCGTGTGAAGGGATAGGTGAGATGAAGGACGTTGAGGTGTGTTTGTATTTGGGAAGGTTTTTTTTAACGGATTGTGCGTGCCGCGCAGTTGGACAGAAATTACTTTATGAAGGATGGGGTAAGAAACCTTCTACTGTCGTTAGTTTTCGAGTGCCTTCGAATGATACTGATGTGGGGGATTCTTTAGTCGAAGATATTACGATGGATTATACTAGCGACTCTAAGGAGGAGGTTGCGAAGAGGAGGAAGAGCGAGAATTTGGAGGATGCGATGGAGAAGGCGAGGGAAATACTGAGAGGGGAATAGCATGACATGAATAATGTGGGGTGGAGAATTGGTGTTTTTTTTGAGATTCTGAAAATTCGTTGATTATTATTTTTGGGTTTTTGTTTGTGTGTGTGTGTTATGTTTCGTCGAGTTCAGGGTTGGAGCCGGTGCGTTTGAACTGGAGGGAGGGAGATGATTTGAAGCGCTTCGTATGTGCTTTGTGGTGCTGGCTATTGGGGTTGTTATTCGCGGCGTCGTTGATGTTTGTGCTGTCAAGAAATTATTGTCAAAGAGGATTGGATTAGTTTCTGTTTGTTGTGTCCTGTACAGTTATAACACCTCTGTTCTCACCTGTTCATGATCACGACAACCTTCTTCTGCGCCTGCGCACCACCGCTGCCGCCGCCCCCGTCGACATTCTTGACCTGATTCTTGATCACCTTCTTGTATCGGCGGGACACGATGAAGTAGGAGATCACAGCCCCGAGAAACAAAGAGCTGACGGACATCAGACCGACAAATCTAGAGGAAGCCGGCGGCGGCGTCGACGGGGGCGGAGCTGTTGTGTTCGTGATGGAATGAGAATGACACACACTGCTTTCTGAGGGTTTGGCTGCATCTCACCTGCCAGTCCGAGGCCGGGAACTAAATGGATGAGGTGCTCTAGGACCAGCTGTGAGATAACGACGGTTAGATACGGATTACTCCAGCGCCAGTATTATAGCGTTTGGTGTTATATGCACACGCCATCCCACCTGTGAGGCACCGAAGACTACAAATTTGATGACGTGAATCAACGGCACACGGGCGAGGAATGCTGCTGGAAGGGACACCGAGAGACCCATGTCTGGATTTATGTGGTCTTGATGAGGGCGGGAGAGACGAGGGAATGAATTCGGGCGAGAACGAGGCGGAGCAGAGCTCCCAGAGAGGATTTTTGACAGATATGTACAGATTTCACTGACACAAATTATTGAACTTTTACGACGAGCTTTGACTGCACAAAACTTGAACAGAGGTGGGAATCTTGATTCAATTTAAGCCATATTCTATATTTTTGAGTCCGCGGAGACTCCGGTTCTGCCATTTGAGCCGGCTCATTCTTCCTCGCTTGGAACGGGGGGCACTGGAAGTAATTTGGCTAGAAAATCTGTCGAATTACGGCCCACATCCGTGTGCGAGTAGCATTTTCCAGCCACAACAACGTTTTCGCTCCGGCGTACACCACCCGTCGTCGATCGATTCGACGGAAGGCGTTTAATAAGCTGTCAAAGATCAAACGGGTACCCACCTACACTCCTGCTCACTCTCTACCCTTCACCCAACCTCCGCAGCCTTTGATTCACAGAACCTTCCTCACTTAACAGCTGATAGATAGTAGACGAGCTGCACTTTAAGCGAAGATTTGATTGAAAGAGAGTAGGAACGTTTTAGGATGAGCAAGAAGGCGCAGCCCCACCCGGAGGAATCAGATGAGGAGGAAAGGTGAGCTGGGCGGAACGGGAGTGGAATTGGAAGTGGGAGTGGGAGTGCTTGTGACGTGCCGCCTCTTACCCCCTACTCCGCCATCAACTGCAGCAGCAAATACCCCAACAAGGGAGACCAGATCGCCATCAATTGCCCCGCGGACCCTCCCCACCCTTCCGGCTGGTACTCAGCCGTTGTCAACAATTGCACCATTAACGGCGATAGCTTCACCCTCGAGGTTGAGTGGGACGGAGGAGATCTCGAGACTCTAGTTGACCCCGAGTGGAGGATGTTGGGCGAAGGTGAGTGTTCATTCAATTGTTTGTCATGTCATTATTTAAGTCTGTACGGTGGTTTGACTAACAAAGAACACACACACACGCATAAAAAACAGAACCCGACCAGAAGGGAAACACCTCCGCCAAGGACCAGCGCCTGCGCCCCCATCTTTCCCACGTCGTCCGACGCCTCGCCTGCACCGACATGGCCGAGTCCAAGCTCCCAATGTCCACCCGCCGCCAGAAGAAGGCCCCGACAGAGCTCGAGTGGGTGCAGTGCGCGAGCGCCACCTGCGGAAAATGGAGGGCCCTGCCGGCTTTCCTTAACGCCGCCACGCTTTTGAAGAGCTGCAACAACACCTTCTTCTGCGTGCTCAACTACTGGGACGAGTCACTCGCGTCCTGCGCCGCACCCCAGGAGACGAGGCTCATGGAGGTCTTTGAGGGAACGGGGCGGATCATCGAGGCGCAGATCGCGCACGGAGGACTCTCACACCTCTCGAGGCTGCAGACGAGCAAGAAAGGAAGCGGAAGGGGAAGGGGGAGGGAACCCGAGCCGGAGGACGAGTACGAATACGGATACAGGCCAAGCAACAAAAGGAGGAGATAACCGAGCGGCTTCATTGCGTGCGCGTTTGTGTAAAGAACACAAAATATTTTCATCTTTTTAAACGTCGTTCTTTTCCTCATCTTTCTCTTTGTCTCTGTCTTTATCGGTTAGGGTTATGGTTGTGGTTATGGTTATGGTTATGGTTATGGTTATGGTTATGTTTACGGTTATGTTTATGGTTATGATTATGGTTATGGTTATGGTTATGGTTATGGTTATGGTTATGGTTATGGTTATGGTTATGGTTATG